>KE372641.1:1041850-1052131 GCA_000418225.1 Zizania latifolia | reverse complement strand
ATTATATTTATTTTGTATTATTTTGATATAAAAATAATATAAGTTAATGAGAAATATGTATAATTAGATATTAAAAATACAACTTAAATATAAGATTATAATTATATTATATGATTTAGGGAGGTGTTATAACTATAATGTCATAATCCACAAATAGCATAATAATTATAATATTAAAATATTTTAAACAAAGTTTATTTAAGATGCTTCTAGGTAGTGCATTCTCACTTTGCAAATCCCCATTATTTTCTTTTTTGTCAATGTTAGTATCATTTTCTTCTTATATAAACAATTATTTTGTTAATTATTACATGCTAAATAATGAGCTAGAGTGATTATCAAAGATAAATAAAAATTCTGGACATTTAATCCCTTTTAAACTAATATTTTTTTGTGCTAACACTGAACCACCCAGTTCTTTGAAACCGGCACCGGTTCACTGGTTCAATAAAAACTAGCCGATTCACCCTATTTTTACCGGTTCGATTGCTTAAACGGTCTTTTAGCAAAACTGAACCGGTTAACTGCCCGGTTCTGGTTTTTTCGGTTTAACCATCGGTCCGGTCTAGTTTTTTTCACAATGGTTATGAGGTAAGCTTAACTTTAAATAATTTGTAATAAGTATATTTTGTTGGTTAGTGGTAAGTTCAAACAATAGCATTTTTGAAGTTAATTTGACTAACAAAAAATATGCTTCAAGTTTAATATATTTATTGTCTTTTAATTTTTACCGTTGCGTTAGCACGGATAAACTAGCTCACCGGCCACGGCTTTGGCAACGCCACCCACGCCATCGAGGTCTCGCCCCCCTTCTAGCTTGCTTTTCCCACTCTCATGCTTTTCAGGTTCCCGGAGCTATTTGTTTGATTGGAGCAGTGTTCCACCCTTGAGGTCATGAGATGCACGTGGCCATGGTAGTGCTGGGGTTCGTCTTCACCACCGAGGTGCGCTTGCCTAGACTCCACATCCCCAAGGTCATCCTCAACTGTGGCGTCGTCCAGACCTACGCTCTCACCGTCGACCCCATCACCTCCCTCGAGAAGGTCTCCACTCCCCCACACATATTACTCGCTAGCTTTGCTGCTCGACTTCTTTGTTAATCGCGTATGATTTTGCTTGATTTGCTGGGTTGATGTTTGCATTGATGTTGGCTTTTGATTGCAGAATGCGGTACCATCAGACAGCAGTGGTGCCTCGCGAGTCGATCCTGAGGGCCGAGGCGGAGTGGCTGACCTCCATCAAGGTAGACTTAGTGGTACTACTTATGTATTGCTCATGCCAATCTGATTCATATGCTATTGTTATGAAGGGGGGATTAGGTGTCATGTGTGATTTTCCTAAACAAGTAGTAAAAAAGAACCTGAAGTGAATGAGGGTGCTTCTAGGACATGCAGGTCTCCGATGTTGTTCCTGTGGCATGCAGGGTGGCTGCAGATGCTGGTATCCGCTCGGTGTGCATTGGAAATTTTAGGTGAGATTATGTCTCCCCCCTTTACTTCTCCCGTCCTAACTGAAACATTTGTTACTGTCATAACTTATCTTTACCTTGTCTCTTGTTCAATTTTATATCTTCTGAAACCTTAAAAAAGCAATAGAGTTACAGGTCATAGTATAAATATGCAATCTTTAGAGTTGGATAATCGAGCGACATTTATATATGTGATTATTTCACAATATGCACAATTTGCAGTTGGGACTATATATATGCAGAATACATTATGGCAGCTGGCTTTTGCTATGTATTCAGCTATCATGATTATATATGAGACTGTCTCAATTTATTTGATGCTTTAGAATTAGAACCCCACGATGTTTCATAATTCAGATTAATGATCGAATCAAAACTAAATCGCTGTTGGTAGACAGTTATACGCTGGTATGATGATTGTATTGTGTTGATCACTTATTCATTTCACTGTGGATACTGTATCTTAGCCGAGCACAATTAAGTAGAAAACTCAGCAAACATCTCGTGCTTATTTATGAATATATGTTCTACGTTCATTCTGGAAAAATCTATGGTGAAACCATTTTGTAGTATTGATGTGTTATTTCTCATGGTTATTGATTGCTAAAAATATATATTACTCTATATTGTAGGTCCTTGATTTTGATTTTGAGAAGTTCTGTTAAATCTCCTTGTCAAATTTGAACGTGTATGCATGTTTGGTGTGTGGAAAGTATTACCGAGCAAGAGGCTTGAAATGACATGCATATACTCACAGCCTTGAAGCAGGCCACTATGTGTTCATTAACCTTCAAACTGAGAAAGCGTACTGTCTTCCTGATGGGTATAAGATAAATGATCCATCATTAGAAGATATTCGACATGTTCTCAACCCAAACTATCTCTTCGTCTTCCTCATCCAGACCCTGTGGTACAAGTAAGTATAGCTTGCTTAAGAATCAAACATTACTAACCACTCGTTATCAGTAAGTTTTTTCATTGACGCGACACATGCATCTTTGTGAAAATGAAGTATCACACAAATCTTTAACAAATTGCTTTGTTTCTCTTACATAATAGAATTAGAAAAAGGTGTAATTATTACTAACCACTCTTTATCAGTAAGTTTTTTGAGGGTTCGCTTTCAATAAATCACTTGTTAAGCCTATTTTTCACCTGTAAATTCATTATTATAAAATTGTGTACCTTAAACAAATGGGAAATCTGTTTCTTCCTGTTTAGTTCCATTTTGTGACTTCTTTTCAATGAGCTACGGTGGTTATGCTGATCAGAAAAGATTTTATGCATTATCTCTAAAAATAGGGTTTTAAAGTTAGCGAGTAATTTGTGTAAAACAACTTCATTCTGTGTCCAATCTTCTTCTTCTTCAAAGCCTTTCAATTACAATCAATGGACAGACAGTGAACCTATTTGGTGTATTTGATGGTACTATCTTCAAACTTGCTTTCATTAATTTGCATTTTCTATCCTGTCATGTATTAGTTAAATTATAGGTTGTTTAGTTCTGTTTGGGTTGGTCGAGATGAATTTCCTTTGTAATGCAAATGAAGATATTTGTGTCTATGTCTATATGATCTGAATTCTCTTCTGTGGGGATCCTAACTCCTCGGTTCAGTTCAGAGAACCAGATGGATACGCCGTTCCTGAGTTATTGTTCATTCTCTCTATCGTCGATCGGTAGCACATGTGTATGGATCAATCGGTAGATGACGGGCGGCGTCGCAGCTGTAGATATCAAACGCACATCGCTCCCGGCACGGCCTTGTCATCTTCGTGTGCTAGGGCCATGTAACAGCTAGCTCGCGAAGTTGAAGGTGATTTTCTTAAAGATTGTTTAGGTTGTCTTGTCATATTTTGTTTATGTCTTGATATCTGTTTTGATTTGACTAACTAAATTTTTTTATTTCAAGTTTAACATATTTGTTGTGTTTTGATTTTTATCGTGGCGTTAGCACAGACTCACTAGTACTAGTAGTAATAAATTGGTTTGGTCTGGTTTAGGGTTTAGGGTCACCCGTTCACCTGTAAATCGGCGGGATACATCACCTGGACATCGGCGAGATGGAACCTCTGCGCCGCTCGACCTCCCCCATTTCCTCGCTTCGCTTCGTCGGTCGGTGTCGGCGGCGCCCATCGACCGGAGCGCTCTCGCCTTAATAAGGCAGCGGTCACCGCAGCAGCTAAACCCCTCCATAAACCCTAAAATCGGAATCGTCCGCCCGCCCGCCCTTGCGCGGCGCCGCACGATTCGTCGACTCGGGATGGAGGAGGAGGAGGAGCAGGAGCAAGGAGGGGAGCCGCCCGCGCCGAACCCGACTCCCGACATCGGTGGGAGCAGCAACAAGGGGACTCCGTGCGAGGAGTGCGGCGAGCAGCCGTGGAAGTACCGCTGCCCCGGCTGCTCCCGCCTCACCTGCAGCCTCCCCTGCGTCCAGTCCCACAAGCGCCGCATCGCCTGCACCGGCAAGCGCCCCCGCACTGACCCCGTCCCGCTCGCCCAATTCGACGACAGCCAGCTCCTCTCCGGTAATCTAGCCTCTCCACCGTCAATTCTATCCCTTCTCCGCTACCCTTGCCGATTCTAATGTTCTTGTCTCGCTGCTTGCTGTGGGTAAAGATTACAACTTTCTGGAGGAGACGAACCACGTCAGGGAGTCGGCACATAGGCTCATCGGCGCCTTCGGCCGCAACTATGGAATCCACGGAGCCCAGCTGCCGAAGTGGCTCTTTTTCCTCCGCAAGGCGGCCCAGCGGCGCGGTATCTGGCTTCACTTCCTTCCCAGGGGCATGGTCAGGAGGGAGCAGAATCGTTCAAGGCACAACCACAGGTGTCATTTCTTATTTTTCTCGTTTCATACTGACATGTGATGGCATCAGATGGATTTTTTAACGCTCTTTGTGTATATAACATTGGAGGTGCGCGAATGCTACTTAAAAAAAGTGATCTGTGCTGCATTATTACTGTCAGAATCAAATGCTATGTTTCACTCTGTTAGCAAACTGTGTATTGCTAAGAAAAAACCAGCTTGACCATTGTTTGGCCAAATGGGTTCACTAGTTAAAATTGTAATGTCTCATGATCTTTATCTGTTGCAATAATTTTTCAATACATCCCTGCTTGTGAGCCATTCTGTAATACCCTCCTTTCTATCTTGTGCCATATAAATGCTGCTTTACATATGAATCTCTCTTTGCAGAAAGGATTGCATATACTGGACACTTGAGTGGAAGTTTAATTCAACAGATGTTATCCTAACCGATCACAAGTAAGTTTATGCTAACCAGTTAGTATGGGTTATGGAACGTTTGATTCTATTGTTCCCATTTTGATACCTTGTGATTTTGTATGGAACTGATTCAAGATGTCACCATATCTACATAAAACTATTTAAAATTTCTGAAATAATTTATTTGTTACTGACCTGTACGTATGATGCGTATATCATTCCCATACTTCTTATTAGAAAATATTTTAAATTTTGTGGTTACTTGGTTTTACGAAGAATTCAGAAGTAGGGTAAAAAGATAACAAAGTTTGTTGTATTTTGCAAGAGTTACATCCGTGTCCTGCTTGTAAATGCATGATGGCATCAGAAGCTTGGTATATCTGGAATATCCCCTCTTTACTTTTGGTGCTGATTTTATGCTCTCTTTTGCAGCATAGATGAGCACACCAGCTTGCAATCATTATTGGAAAGACATCTGGGTCCCAGCCCTTGGAAAAACCAGCTTACAGCATATCGCAATACAGATTTAAATGATCTCAAACTGTTCATTCAAAAGTCTGCCAAGGTATTGTAGGCTTGTAGCCAATTAAATAACCTTGCATCTGTTGTAATTATTGATATTTGCTCTGCATTTTTTTGTAATTCGCTTATTTTAACTTGCTGCAGGAATCAGTCTCACCATACCGCCAACTCAATATACAAGAACCGTTGGGTCCACAACTGAGGAGCATTACCATTCTTGAGTACCCAACTATTAATGTATTTCTTCCATCAGACAGTTGTGACTTTGAAGTAGAAAAGATTGCAAACAAGCTTCCTGCAGGTGAGAAGCCCCTTGGCAGCTCAACCGATAGCCCAGATCTAGAAGGTACTGAGTTTCATGATGAAGAAATAGAGGAAGGTGAGTTAGCGCCTGAAACACAGGTTATAGACCTCAATGATTGTGGAACTTCACATGCCGCCAATCTTTCTTCAGCAAAGGATACAAGTGAATCTAAGGTGGACAGCAAGAGAGATTCTTCGGTGCTGTCATATGTCAGCAGTCTGGCATTAGATCAACAAGAACTTAATGAACAAATGAAGATGGCACCGGATACAACTTCGGGAGCTTCTAAGGCTAAAAATTCCACAAAAGTCTATCCACTGGACATAGAGGAAATCGGGGAAGCCAGATCGATGAACTCAGAGAGGCAGAACATAAGCCTTAAGAAGGATGCAGCTTCACATCCTGGTAACATAAGTCTGGCTTTAGATCAACAAGAACTTAATGAACAAATGAAGATGGCACCAGATACAACTTCTGGAGCTTCTAAGGCTAAAAGTTTCATGAAAGTCTATCCACTAGACATAGAGGAAATCGGGGAAGCTGGATTGTTGAACTCAGAGAGGCAGAACATAAGTCTTAAGAAGGATGCAGCTTCACATCCTGGTAACCTTGCGCCAGTAAAAGGTGCCACTGTATCTATGATAGATAGCAACACAGATTCTTTAGAGCCATCTTCAGTCAGTATTCTATCATCTGATGGCTTCAGTGGTCCTCATGTTGAACAGAATCAACTAATGAGCAAGACGACACCACATTCAACTCCTGAAGCTCTAAAGAGGAAGTCTTGCATGAAAACTTATCCACTGGACACTGAGGAAATTCCAGGGTCGTTCTCAGAGGTTCCTGACTTGGGTTTTGAGCAGGAAACAGGAAATGCTTATTCAGATTTGTTTGGGGACATGGATGGTGATTATTCCTTTCCCTATGATCTTGATATAATGGATGACGATGGATCAGTTGGAATAACGTCCCCATTTGAACTGTGGGATGATTTGGAGTAAGAGGAGATTCCAAGCACTTCATTATTTTGATTGAGGGAAGAACATGATACTGAAGCCAATCTAGCAAAATGAGCTTTGCCAGGACAGAAGTTTTGAATAGAGGCAATCTGTAATAGTGGAACACTCAGATTTATCTGTTAGTGCGACATAGTTTTTCTGTTGATCTAATTCTTTAGAAGTTCTATTCTTTTTGCGTTTGCGGAGCAGCCAGCATGGGGCCCCGGGTACCAAAGTTTGCTCTGCTTGTTTGCTCCTTGCTGCAGTAATTTTGGGCCTGTACCATACCAGTTGTTGCTAGTTGCTACCATACCAAACAATTCTGAATGGAATCCAATAGACAATGCCAAGTTGCATGTGAAAATTGAAATACTAGTACTTTGCAAAATTTATTATTTACCCACTCTAGTCCTGCAAATACTTTACCTTTGAGATAAATTTTATAAATCAATAGTGAGAGTAAAACACTAGAGTGCACACGTTTAACACGAAAATCTTATAATATGGAATGGCTAAGATTTCTTGATTTATGAACCGATGGAAGTTAAAAAGATAGAAATGAGTCTTTTTTTATACAAAGTTAAAGAGTTAGAAATAAATTAAGTAGTTTGGTGGTTTTTCAGAACCAGAACGTCAGAGCCTACCAATGCTGGACCTATAATTTGAAGCTCCAAATATGACCGATCAAAATTGTGCTAGTCCAAAGAAATAACTGCTGTGAAATTCTGAATTTCTGATTCTAAGACAAAAATACGCAGTCAATATTCAATAAGCATGGTCAAATTTTTGGAGAAAAAAAACATGTATAGACAAATACCAGCAAAAAGAGGGAAAATGAGACAAAAATAATAAATTCAGGCGGCACACGGCACACACGTCAAAACACGCAAATTCGTCGCGAATCCTCTTTTCCAAAAGAAGAAAAGAACGGCAGGGGCAGGGGCTCAACTCGGTTCAGACAAACCGCGCATCTCAGCCGCGGCGACACCGACATCCATGGCAGCGGCGGCGGGCGGCGACGCGGGGGCGACTGGCGGTGGAGGTGGCAAGGTTTCGTTCAAGATCATCCTCACTTCCGACCCCAAGCTCCCCTTCAAAGTGTGAGTAGCGCGATCTCAGATCAGATCTCTCGAGTTGTGGCCGTCGTCTCTGTTTGCTCAGATCCGGGACGATTGCTTTGCCTCCTCCGCAGGTTCAGCGTGCCCGAGGGGGCGCCGTTCACCGCAGTGCTCAAGTTCGCCGCCGAGGAGTTCAAGGTCCCGCCCCAGACCAGCGCCATCATCACCAACGGTGAGTTGTCTACTCGTGTTCATCCTCCATGCCGCGGCTTCTCGTTAGATATCTCTCTCTCTCGTCTGGCTGAACCCTAATTCTGTGATTGGGAAGAGAATACCTGTTTAGATGTTTTGGCCTCTGTTGATTTGCTGATTATGATGCACCGCGCAATGATAATTCGTAGCTTTTCTGCGCCAATTCTTAGGAATTAACTTTGCGATTTGGTGCCTGTTCTAATTACTGTTAGAAGATACCGATGTTACTTTACTGCAGCGAATGCCTGTGCAGTGGGAAATTGTTATGTACTATTTGCGTTGGTGTAGATGTCGAATTCAGTGGGAATTTAGGTTTCGTTCAAACTTGAATTCATTGCATGATGAGTGTTTTAAACATGTAGTGGGCATCTTTGAACTTAGATTCCAATGATTACATATCTAACAGAAAAGGTGAACTTATTTATTGCTGCTGTGTCAATCAGATTTGGGGATTCCATGAGTAACATGATGATTTCTGTGGAATACTTGCACCATTATTGTGATATGCACGATGCAAATTAGAATTTTTATAGACTTTTGTTGTTCTTTTACATGTCCAAGATGTGTCATTGCTGGGAGCATTTTTTTCCTTGGATATGGCCAGTGGCACTGTTACAGCCTGTAATTTTTCATTGTTCCAATAGATTTCTCTTGTTGGTTGCATATACTTTGCAAATTTTAACTTAATTGATACCTTTTTTCTGAGTTATAGAAGGTAATTTGTACCTTTCAAGCTTTTGTTCATAACATTTATTAACATTCAGTGCTTGAGTGATGGCTCATCGCTTAAACCTTACTTTGTCCTTATGATGGAATAGTGATTCTGAAATAATGTTGTATTTTCCATCCTTTGCAGATGGAGTTGGCATCAACCCACAGCAAAGTGCAGGTATAGTTTCCATAATCTCACACTTGCATTTTACTTCAGATCTGTGTTGTTTTCCAGTTATCCTGAGACTTACTGATTTTCTATATCTACCATTATGTATAAGGTTATCAATGGTTTAAATTTGAAACACTGATTTTTTTAGAGAATAATTTGCTTCACTAGACCAGGATAGTTGTCAAGATTATTGAAGATTGAGATTACTTCTTACGCTCAAACGATCTGACATTTGATTTCTGCTAACACTTATGTTTAGCTACTAGAATTTTTGACTAGATGGTTGGAGGTGTCTAGTCCTTTCACAATGAGTGTAAAAAGGACAAATCGATTAAACATCAAATTTGATCTGGCACAAAACAATTGAACATTAATATGGAATAATTTTTGGTATATTGTGCAAACAATGCTAATACTTTACTCATATGTGCATAATATTTTTTTATGTATATTGGATGAGCCTAAAATATAATCCTGTAACTGTTTCATTCTCAAATTTAGGTTAGAGTATTCTAAGAAATATTTATTATAAGTATATGCAATGACATGAGTTTTTAACTTTAGTCCTTGGCATTACCTCTTTTCTACCTGTTGATATCCTATGAGCTGTTTTGTTTTATTCAGGCAACGTGTTTCTAAAGCATGGCTCAGAGCTGCGCCTCATTCCCCGCGATAGAGTTGGAGCAATGGTGGTGTCGTTTTAGATTTTACAACCGATGATAAGAAACTTAACAGAATAATGTCGAATGTTGAGTGTGTGTGTTTGCTTATATAATTTGACAAGCTGATGATAATTTATCAACAGTCTTCATGGTATTTTTTAACTTGTCTATATGATTTGAATCGGCAAACGTTGTCAGTCAGATCTCAACTTCTCAAGGGAATAGTGGCCTAGCCGGTGCCACCATTAGCTCTCTGGCTCTTTCAAATGTGGCCCACTTATTTGTTTGGCCTTCAACTCTGGATACCGTACGTGGGCTTTATACTTTAAAGTTTCACCGTGAGAATTTCGTCTGGATTTTGAAGATTTAGAGAAATTTATTTTCTTTGTCTGTTGTTGAATTATCTTAATCCTTCAAGTGATGCTAAACTTCACCGACCAGCGATGCCTCTTCCTCGGTACCAAAAAAACTTGAATTCCATCGCATAAATCGATACCCTTTGTCTGCTCTAGGCTCTACAATCTTAGCTTAGCTTATTATGAATAAATTTTGTGGGTATCTTTGATTATTTAGTGATATACCAATTTCTTCGCTTCATGATCTAATTGCTAAGTGCTGAGATAATTCATTAAGGCTAACCCTAAAGAGGGCCGCATATATATACACAATACATGGGCTTAATGGGCCTTACCCACACACTCCAACACCCCTCCGCAGTCTGAACTACCGACGCAGCGGAGTTGCAAGACTGGAAGAACAAAGAAAGGTACATCGCTCACACAGGAGCCCCTCACAGACGCAACTAGCCACTGCTGATGTTGAGGCTGGAGCGAAACTCGGAGAAGGTCGACGACGGGAGACCCTTGGTGAAGATGTCGGCAAACTGGGAGGTGGTCGGGACATGGAG
>KE372641.1:959338-993606 GCA_000418225.1 Zizania latifolia | reverse complement strand
CTGAATTTCATATTGAGAGGGAACAGATGTGCTGCTACTTAACTCGGACTACAAAAGAGACACACCAAATTGTTAGGGACAACTTAGATGAAACACCAACTTATGGTGGCTGGGTTGAAGCAAAGGGACCAAGATACTGCCCAGCAATTGAAGACAAGGTATGATTATACCATGTGTTTTTTTAGTTTATTACATGACAGATTATTTTGCTTTAGCATGTGCAATCAAACTTTTCATTGCTAAGAAAGTAGTTTACTGTTTACTTATATAGAGTGTTTTCAATTTTTCATAGCCAAGCACAATCATAAGGATAACCAAATGTCTCTTTGCTTCAGATTGTAAGGTTCAAAGACAAAGAGTCCCATCAGGTATTTCTTGAACCAGAGGGAAGAGATGTTCCTGAGCTTTATTTGCAGGTCTGTTTCCATCTGTACCTTTGTCTCTCCAGTCGTCTACATAGTTTACTTCATGGTTATATTTCTTAACCTTCTATTGTGGTTCCTCACTATTTTGTCTCCCATTTGTGTTTGAAAATAATGTCTTCTGCACTGTTGTGTACCCAAAATCCAACCACTCAAGATCATTTGTACATCTTAAGCAGGGTTTTTCCACTGGGCTTCCTGAGAGATTGCAGTTATCACTTGTCAGAACACTACCAGGGCTGAAGAACTGTGTGATGCTAAGGCCAGCTTATGCTGTTGAATATGATTACTTGCCAGCTTATCAGTGCACAAGATCACTTATGACAAAGAAGTTTGAGGGCTTATTCTTCTCTGGCCAGATTAATGGAACTACAGGATATGAAGAGGCTGCAGCTCAGGTTAGTTTATTGTTTTTGCTGTGTTCATATTGTTGTTCAACCACATTTTATGAATCCTAAGATCGCTCACTTTTGTTTACAGGGTATAATTTCCGGAATCAATGCAGCTAGGCATTCTGATGGAAAATCACTTATCATTCTTGAAAGGGAAAGCAGTTATATAGGGACTTTGATTGATGATCTTGTTACAAAAGATCTTAGGGAGCCTTATCGGATGTTAACAAGGTATGGGTTTTCAGTACAAATTCTGTTAGTATTAATTCTTAAAGAAACTGATCGAAAAGGATTATATTAAGTTAAAGCAATGGGTTGAATAAGTGAATAACTAAGACTCTTAGGAGCTAAGACTCCGCGGACACCAATATAACATAGAATAATGATCATGATTCTCATCAGAGAATGTGCATAATCAGATGATCTATCTATTTAAATGGAGGGCCAATGGCAACCTAATTAGAGAAATGCTGCAATAGGATATTTAATAAGCGATATTATCAAAATTTTGCTTCTCTCCTGATTTTTTTTCAGTCCTTTGGAGGTATATATGCCTCAATGTTAATCAGGAGGTATATATATCTCTATCTCCTATTGACTGCAATAAAATTTCTCTATCTCTTATTGACTGCAATAAAAACACCCTTCACTAACAGCTATCAGAAACATGCCATGATGTGTACATTGTCACAAAACATTAGAAGAAACCAATAAACTTTACACATTACTAGTTTAATATGACCAGGGAAGAACTGTCAGCCGTAACTGGCTTTACCAGTAGGTACCGGTAGCATTATGATACGACTCCTTGAATCATAACTTTGTTAACATTCTTTTTTGGCGCTTACATACATTCAGCCGTTCAGAACACCGTCTACTGCTCCGAGCTGATAATGCTGATAGTCGGTTGTCCCCTTTGGGACGAGAAATTGGTTTAATAGATGATAGACGATGGGAGCTTTATCAGTCAAAGCATGCCCGGATAAAAGAAGAAAAGGAACGATTGAAGTCTACAAAAAAACCAGGTAAGGTATTTTCTTTTATAGTGAAGTTACTGTGTGAACGGATGCCAAGTTTTAAAATGCTACAATCAGCATGTGCTTGCTCAGTTTAGTTGATAGCATAGGCTCATATGCTCTAACAGTCTAACTCAGTATTTTTGTTCTCAGGAGGTGGATTTGCTGCCGCAGTTACTGCTGTATCCAACCAACCTGTAAAAGATTCATCTACACTTGAAGCCATACTGAAGAAGCCACGTGTACAGTATAAACTTCTTGATGAGCATGGATATGGAAATGAACGTTTGTCTCAAATTGAGAAAGAATGTGTGGAGATTGATATTAAGTACGAAGGTTTTATAGCACGACAGCAAAGTCAATTGCAGCAGGTAGTTCCTTTGTTGATCATGTGCTTCTTTGCTAACTCCTAAACTGCATTTATAAGGGAAGTTCTTTGAACTGAAAGAAAATTGTGCATGCAACATTTAATATATTTAACTTTTATGCATGTTGCATCCCATGTGCAAATATTTGCCATCCTATGTATCTGAGTTCTTTGTTGAGGAATTTGTTTAGCTCTTTGATAGCTGCATTCTGTTGGGGCTCCCAACTTGAGAGTAGTGATTGATTATTTATTAGCTCTTGGGTAGCTGTGTTCTGTTGGGCCTTCTAATTTGGGAGCAGTAGTTGATTATTTATCTTTCTCCAATGTAATAAATAATGTCGATATGACTTCTTATTCCTTTGTTTAACACCTCTTTGTTTTTCTACTTGAAAAATCTGCTGACTCATTGTATTTTTCCTTGTAAGATTATAAATCAGGAGCACAAAAGGCTTCCCGAAGACTTAGATTACCATTCAATGACAAATCTATCGCTTGAAGCTCGCGAGAAACTTTCCAAGGTGTGTGATCTTCTTGAGAATATATTTTTGCCCCCAGCATATCTTTGAGGACATGTTAAGAACCTTGTGTAGTTATGTAAGATGGCCTGTCAACATAAATCAATAAGATGCATTATGCAGTTCTCGATTTATTGAGATACTTGTTGCCTGCGCCTCAGTCTCTTGCGATAATTGAGTGAATTAGTCTTTGCAAGATAATAAAGGTTCTGGTTGCTTTACCACATCTTGTCTGAAATTATATCATGTGCGAACATGATCTAAGTTTTAAAAATCGACAACTGCAGTTGTCTATTATTCAAGATTTGTAAGAAATTCAGGACGTCTTATGGTTTCATTTAATACAATTCATTTTATGGTGTATTTTTAGGTAAGGCCACAAACAATGGGTCAGGCAGGCAGAATTGGTGGGGTGAGCCCAGCTGATATGACTGTTCTTCTCGTTTGGATGGAGAGCAACCGTCGCATGACTAACCACAAGAGACATCAGAACATGTTGAGGTCTTCTGCGGCCAAGGCAGATGATTCTTCAGACGAAGTGACTCATGCCAGTGCCACGAATGCAAAATTGAGTGCACTCTGACTATATCAGGCAACTGGGTACACTGGATTTTTTTGAGCCAGTGTGTACTCTCTGAAGATAATCTCCAGATGCTTGCGACAGAATTATACAGGAGACGCAAATTACAGGGTATGCCGAATGCCGCTACGCTCTTTTGGCTACCTGAAGGAAAGAGCAGGGGCCCTTGTCAGGTATGTTGTTTCGTCCTACATTGCTTCATAGTGGGCACGGATGTAAAGAGCGATAAAAATGAAAACGGTAGAGGAGAGCAACACTGTTTATGTATATACATCTATTTGCGAATAGGGATGGCAATTATACCCCATTACCTATTTACTTATGGGTAAAAACTCTATTAGGGTCAGGTATGTTTCTAATTTTATACCCGTAGGTGTAATATTAGGTTATACCTTATACCCGACGGGTAAATAAGTTTACTACCTATATCCGTTTTGTCCGTTTATCCGTTAACCATAACTATATAAACACTCCTAACCCTAACCATATCCCTCTTCTCTCCTCTCCTCTCCTCAACATAGCCATCACCTCCTCCCGCCAGCACTGCCGCAGTCGGCCACCGACCACCGTGCCCCCTCGGCTATTGGTCCCACCCCCGTGGCTGGCCCTGTCCCCCACGCCAACCTCCGCTGCCCCAATGCATGGACTTTACCGCCCCCGCGCGTGGCCTCCGCCTCTTCCAGCGCTAGCCTCCGTGATGGAGGGCGGGGTGCCCGATCTTCCGTCAGGTGGATGATAAACAACGATTGGTGGAAACGCGACACACGATCCGGCTTTTGATCCACGAGATCGAACCCCTGCAATCGCAGCATCACTTCTTCTCTGGTTATCAACCAAGCGCAGCCTAATTGACCTCGTCACGAAGGCTAATCCTTACTTGCGAATCGAACTGAAATTCTATTGGAATCTGCGAAGTGGGGTTCACTTACAAATCCGGTGAACCAGTGGTTATCAAAGCAACGTGTAAAATAAACCCAAAAACCCTGGATGACTGTAGAAACAACTTATATAGTAGTTCCGTACGTATCCCTAATGGGCTCAATTTGATACACGGCCCAAAGGCCCAATAACGTAGAAAACAACATGTTGACAGATTTTGGACGTTAATTTGTTTCAACGATTCCCGTTGATCCAGAAGGAATTTTGAGGTGAAACCGGTGCCATTGGAAATGTGCCGAAGTTAGCTTTCCGTGCATGGGTGGAACGTCGAAAACGGAGTTTGTACGCGGCCTGGGCGACGATTTTAGTGCACGCTGCTCCTGGAGTCCGAGTTGGACTCGAGCTGGAGTTGGATTGGACTTCCAACTCGGCTTGGACGTCCTCGCTGGTTCTTCTTCAACTCTTTGCTTATCTCTATGTGCTTCTTCATTATCTCCATGATTTCTAATAATAATATCATCCTTAGATAGCAATTTATTCTCAAAATTATGCAAAGAGGTATTTAGGAACGAGTTCAACTGGAGATTTAATCGTCGTACTCGAGCTCGGGTGATAGGATCTTACATAGATACTTGAGGGGTGTCGTGTGTATTCGTAGGAGTGATGTCCTCATCACTCCGTCTCTTCTCGTGCTAGCCTCCGCCTCCCGCCGTCAACCCTATCCCTGCCGTCGACCTCGTCCCCCACATCGGTCTCCACCTCCCCCATGCTGTACATCGCCTCCCCCCACGTCGGCCCCCACCAGCCCCTATCGGACCCCATGCTGGCCTCTGCCTGTGCCCGCGTCGGCCCATGCTGCTTGTGGGTAAACAAGTATACTCGTAGTTATACACCGTCCACGGGTATCGAGTATGGATACATGTTTTTACCCGTCATGGGTAACGGGCACGGCCGCACGGGTAGGATATAATTTTTTTGCAGATAAGGGTATGGATATGTACTGCGAATGCAATGACACAATGCCATTTACAGAGAGTGAATGATGTATGCATTATGTACATGTACAGAATAAATGAGTAACAGCTGAACTTTTCGATAATACATCATCGGTTTACTCAGTGTACTCAGCAATTGAGCATGAAGTCGGACATCAGTATTCAGTAAGAGTCCGTGGATAACATAACATTCTATCTGAGTCAGAAATCAGTCATATCTATGGATAACACTAACATTATATCTACCACTGACCACTGTAAGTAGTGTAAGAACTGAAGTCCTAAACCCTAAATTAAATCAATAATTCTATACAAAAAATTCCATCACTGATCCTGCTGCAGGACAAAAACCACAAAACTCCGTTGTGCATGCAACAACACGATGAACCTCTGATCTATCATTGTATCACACCTTTATGTGGAACACCATTTCTAGGCAGTCAGTGGACTCATGCGCCTTCGACTCTGATGCCTGAGTAGAATTGCAGATTTCCCTGGAAGAAGCTGATGGTTTGTTGCAGCACAGAAACCAAACCGACGGGTAGCGTAGCTGAGGCAGCAAGATGAGCATGCTTTACAATCTCTTCATGCCTGGTCTTTTCATCATCCCTTTTTTTCCTCATCTTATCCAGCTTAATTACACGGTCGTCATGGCTGTGTTGAGTATTCTCCATGGCTGAAAATATATCCAGACTGGTACTCAACCCAAGTTCCATCTGCAGAACCTCACACCTTTTGTTATAATCTCTGGAGGCATGATCAGCTTTTCGTTTCTGCCGGTGCTCATTTTCCTGGCTCTTCTTTAACTCGTACACAAGCTTACAGAATTGGTCAATTGCTTTCAACACTTCATTCTTGGGAACCTTCTCAATTGCTTGGAACCAATCATTTGATATGATGAATACAGCTGGGGCACCAAGCCTTCCTGGGGAGAAAGGTGGGGCGCCATCTGGTGTATTTTCCTCCTGGGTGTCAGGGAGCCATTTCTTCAACCATGCATTCAATGCTTCAGCATAAGACCTCATCGAGCTGATCCACTTGTTGAAGCAGCGATACCATTTTGCAAGCTCCCTCTCCAATTCTACGGTGGCCACTGCAGCAGCATTTGATTGGCTTATGGTAACTGCCTTCACCAGGTGCATTTTGCTGTCCTGAATGACCGACAGCTGCTTCTCATGGCACTCCAGAACTCCTTTCCACATTCTTTTAAATCTGTATTTGAGAACAAATCATATGCATTACATGAAATTGTCGTCAGAACAAAGTGTAGGTCATTAACACAATTAAAAAGCATGGAGCTTCATACCCAAGGATGAGATCAACGAGTTGAGGGTATAGCTCTTCATCTCGAATCTTCTGTATCTTTGATGAGTAGGCATTGGCTGTTCTAATATTGATGGTAATCCTGGTTTGTAAGTTCCTTACTGATAACCTGGTGGACTCGATAGTGCTTGGCTCTGATCTTCGTTCATCCATAGATTTTAACCTCTTGTACTTCTTTTCATATAGAATCCTCAGCCTCTCTTCATCCTAGAACAACCACCTAACCATCAAACACATATTCGGTGGTAAATCAGATAGCATATGAATTGACACCTCTAACTAGTCCAAAGATTATAATGTGTACCTTAATCTCCTGGAAGAGCTTCTTTTCCCAAACACATAGCTTCTCCAGAGTCGATGACAGATTTCCAGCACCGTTTCTTCTGCCAGCCACTGATGAGGTTGACGAAGTGCTGGCCTTTCCACTTGATGTTCTTGACTTTTTATGTGGCTTGGGGAGGCACGAAGACGCTGGCACAGTAAGAGCTAGAGGGTCCATCACTTTGGAAGACAAATCTGCAGGGACAACACAAGAAAAACTGTCATGCTCTAGCACGGATGACATAGTTGCAACCATATGGTAATTGGTAGCTAATAAGCAACACGATGCAAATGCAAATGCATATGGTAATTGGTAGCTAAGCACCACGATGCAAATGCATTACCTACATGTAAGAACTCTGGGCTTCGAAGTCCGGTGGGGAACCTTCCCCACCTCAAGCAGCCTTGAAACTTGTGCGCCAAAGTTCATCGCTTCGTCCAACCGCTGCTTGAACTCGTCCATTGCCTCCATGACATCCCTCTTCCCCTCGTGAAGTGGCGAGAACGACTCGCTGCTCACAATCGAGTTCGTAGCCTTGCCGCTCGCCCCATCTCCCTCAACAACGGCAGCAATTGCCCCATAGTCATCGAAGGCCACAACTTTCTTCTTACCAGTGGCGGAGCTGCCACTGTCGATGTCGCCACTACCGCTGCCCTTCAAGCTCGCCATGTTCTTGTCCCCATTGTTGCTCATCGAGCTGGTGGGTTTGAGTTTCTCCGGTTTGCCATTGGCACCCGATCCCTTCCTCTGCTGCAGCTTCCCATCAGAAGCTTCGCCTTTTGAACCGTCATTTGGAGGAACTGGTCTCTTCCCTTTCCCACTTTGATCAAAAACGCCCGGAGCCGGAGTTGATGGTTTTGATGCCTCCGCCTCGTCCTCGAGCTCCGGGATCCCCTCCATCCTCCTCAGCTCGGCGTAATTCGGGCTGTTGGAAGGTAAGCTGCCGTCGACCTGGCCCTGGTAGCGCGAGTACTCCTCCAGGAATTGATCGTAAGTCGTGAAGGGATCGAAGAAGTCCCACGTCGAGACATCCGCGATTGGCGGCGACGGAGGCGGGCCGGGCGGCCTCGGCGCCGACTCCGGCCTCTCCTCCGCAACCACCTCGCCGAAGGGCCCGTATGGGTACGTGTGCCCGTAGCCGTAGCCGTAGCTGTAGCTGGTTTCGCCTTGGGTGTACTGGGCATTGGGGTCCTCGTAGGACACCACGTTGGGCTCAGTGGGAGAGCTCCTCATGTAGGAGTGATACCTCGTAGATGACGCCGCCTTCCCGGTGGCGGCGGCGGCGGCGGCGAGTTTGCCGTCGCAGTGCGCCTCCAGGTCCTCGTCGGAGAGGGAGTGCGAGAGAGGTGAGACGGTGGAGGACGAGGACGGCGACGGCGGGAGGCTCGACCTGGCCGCGGCGTCGACTGGCTTCGCTGGAGACGGTGGGAGGGTGAGCACCGGCGAGGAGCCCGACGGTGGAGTGGTCGGCACGAGCGCGGCGGCCGCGAAGCGCCGGAGCGCGTCTCCGACCGCGGCGAGCGAGCGGAAGTACGCGGCGTGGGCGGAGGCGAGCGCGAAGCGCCGGTCGGCCGCGGCGCGGATCAGTGCCGCGCGCTCGCGGCACAGCGATGCGGGGTCGGCCCGTCGCCCGGGCCGCGACGACGAGGAGGAGGAGGAGGACGGCCGCGCCCTAGACGCAGCCGCTGCGGCGGCGAACGCGTCGTGCGAGGTGGTGCAGCCCATGCGTCGAATACCCTAGCGACAACAGTCACGGGAGACGGTGGGCTCCGGTGGCTCGTCGGCGTCCATTCTACACGCACGGCGGGGGTAAGCGCCACTCCGAGTAGGCGTCGTGTCGGGCGCGGCAATGGAGAGAAGCGGAGGAAGGCGCGGCGCCGGGAGTGAGGAGGCCGGACCGGAGGCGGAGGCGAGAATGGAAGGAGTAGTTGAACCTTTTCCCCTCGCTTTCCATGTGCTCTCCTTTCGTTTTCGCCCGTCTCTTATATTTTATTTAGAGTTGACCACCGCGATATCTTTTTCTGCGAAATTTCTCGCGCCATAGTACTCCGTTTGTACTAATTGCACTGAGAGTTTTTTGATTTTGTATCCTGAGTTTATACGATAAAATAAAAAAGTTTAACTTTTATTTTTAGCTTAAAATTAATTAAATGTCTTAACTAAATGCCTATTAGCCTGTGTATAATTTTAGATTTAAGATATTTTAAAGTTAGATTGACTACCTCGAAAAAATGAGATCTAAATTTCCACAAGAAAATTTAAAGTCTACATCAATTTTAAAAAATAGTGTGCTCATCAGTACACGCATGGCCTAACTTGTACTATATATGATTTGGCGTACATATTAGGATACATTTAAAATATGTTTATCACTTATCAAAACACCAGTAATTAAGATGACATAAGGCTTGGAACACTGGGATTTTATTGAAATAATTCAATTCTCATGAAATTTCATTAAAATTATTCGTTCTAACGGAGGCCATACAAATTGATGTAACAAATCAAACCACTACCTAAAAATCTATCAAAATATGGCAGTGAAGTAGTGAACCAAACATTATATTTAGACCTGTTAATTTTCAATTTTCGAGGCTAATAGCGCAATAGTCTGTTTCTTCTTCTTGGTTCTAGATGGGGTACGTGTTCTTGCTTTCACACACATGTTCTTGCGAACAGATTTGAATTCCTCTTCTACGATTGAGAAATTCAGAACCAACTCTTCCTTGCTTTGAATGGAGGCAGGCAAAGGTGTTTGACTCACTGTCATACTTTGTTTATTGAGACATTTTCAGACAGATCTATATATGCCTCACCCTAGTTAATTAGTGTCAAACAGGTCACTTCTCCAAAAGATAAATCAATATCTAGTGTATTGTATAGATTATTCATGCAACCTCTAATTCGTTAGAAATTAATTTATAAAGTCTAGCATGTATATATCTTCTAATTTTCGTTACCTCCATCTTGTATCAAACATTATTGAAGCCTTGCTAGAACAGCTGAGAAAAAGTGTGCGACTACAACATTAAAAAAATCAATGTCTTCGGCGTAGAATTCCAAACGAATGGTCGTAGCATGTTATAGTCAGAAAAAACATGCAAGTTATCCAGATTCCAGATGAACAGTAAAGAATATCGTTAGGAGCAAAATGTGGAAATTAATTAACGGAGAAGACTTGATGCATGATCTGATGAGGCCATCTCCTTGTGTTAGTGAGTTGAAACTGACATCAGTTCGTTGGAGGGGCAGCTATCAGCCTAAATTAGAACAATTGGACACGTTGAAAAAAGAAATAAGAAAGGTGTTAGTTGTCTACTGTGCCTTAAAAAATGTACCCTATATAATACAATGCTCAATGAATATATAATAGAAAGGATATGGTGTTAACAATGATCATAATTCGACTTAGAATCTGGTTACATATGTAGAATGAGCAAATACCGGTTGCAGTAAGTTTAAGTAAAAAAATAAAGAAAAAGAAAACTAATATTGCATTCAGGAGAACTGTTACATGAACCAGTTCAGTTACTACTAGTGGATCATTGGTTAGCTCAATAACCATAATTTGGTGATAATCATGTATAAAAATCACTACATAGTTCGGTGATAATCATGTATAAAAATCATTATTTTTACAAACGATTCCTTAAGAAAATGGTCCGATGTGAAAAAGGTAGGATTATTAGAACCATCGGACAACTTAAGTATTTGGCAGCAATTACTAAGTACTGACCTAATTAACATGGTTATCGATCCCTATACAGATATCCTTCTTGCATCGTTAATTAATCATCATCCTAATCGTCCAATCCCTTTTGGTTAATTTATAGACTAGCTCCCTTGTCCTGCACTGTCCATAATATGAATCAATTAATCGTAACCAACACCGTCGACCTAGATGAATCAATTAATCGTAATCAACGTCGTCGTCCTAGATGAATCAATTGATCGTCCAAGTCTTGCATACGTGACAAATTGACAGCCAGTCTCGTCAATCACCATCATGAGCTGACAAATGCGTCCTCTAACATGACAACGTCGCTCCAAAATTTCATCGGGAAATCAATGCAGTCGAGCAATTTGCGTGCCAATTTGCCTCGCAACGTACATTTGATCTATCACCATCGTATCGATGGATCGAGACGAGAATTGATACAGGGATTAAATTAACCGAAAACAAATGATTATAAATGTTTCTCAAGTGTGTGTGATGAATTGGCCAGGTATGACGCGATCTCGAGTGATACACATTACTCAGGTCAAATACACACTATGTTAAAAAAAATACATAAGTTTTTCACGCAATTTTTATCATAGAAATTTGATTATTAATTTTTTTATGATATACAATAATCAAATATAAAAATAATACCAAATAAAAGTATTTTTATATATGATTTTAACAATATCACATATATAACATAAAAATACATGATTCTATCTTAATTATTAGTGTTCAATATTTAATCCGTCAGACAAGAGCAAGAGCAAGGGTAAACAACATTACGTGGCACCTGGCATGCGCAAAACATATATCATCATATGCCATCATACGTACTCAAGATTAGATCACGCCAAAAAAAGGATTAGATGAAGAAGTTGGTTCTTGGTTGGTTCATGTGAAGCTTAATAGCTGGCTTAATTATGCTGATTAATGATTCCTCCATACAGAGCGCACGTTAATTGATTTGGTCTACACTTGATGGAAGAATTATGGATTAATCTGCAAAAAAGTAAAAAGTAGTGGTCCCATGCTGCCCTATACCCTAGCTTGCGCAGAATTAATTTGTTTATAAAACCTGCTTAAATTAGTCAATTGGCTCAGTTCGTGCCCTTCTATTTTAGACTGTGATTGAACTGTAGATTTAAAAAAACTATTATAAGTTGTAAGTAAACTATAAAGTTGTTTGGTTAGGGTATTTGTGGATTTGCAGAGCGATTTCGTAAAGCTTAACAATAAAAATAAATGATTTTATACCTTAATTAATAGCGGATATAATAAATTTATGTAGATTGGTGAATGTATTATGCAATGTAAACCATAAAATTGTGAAATATTTCAACTTTTTAATCGATAAGCTGGTTAAAAAACAAAAGTAAATATGCTTTAGTGTTATCTAAATCGTGGTTAATTTTCTTCCTAAGTCAAGAACCATTGACGAAGAAGTTAATCTAGTGTTATCAGATCAAACTTGTATACGTGGATCCACCTGCGTATAATAGTTGACCTGACCATTTGACTTTATAATTTAACAGGGTGCTGAACAGGCTCTTGCTGGCCACTGCAAGAGATGAACCAGTTCCGGACTTAGATACTATTTGAAGAGTTATGAAAAAGTAAAATATATTCTTTTTATATTTTTTTTCTAGAACTGATCTATATACTCTAACATTTGTTTTGACTCCAAATTCAACGGATAAAGGTCAAAAAAAATAAAACTCTGTCAAACAGGGACTAAACACATGTTGCTGATTGGGACCAGAAAGACAACAGTTGCTGGATGCAAATTACTGGAGTAAGTGGCAGGTTAACGCGGTTGCTTCAACCTCTCCCCTGGAATTAGAATTGTAGAAGCGGAAGGTACGCGGCATGACTTGACCACCAGCGTTTGGTGCAAGAGTTGCTGGCGCTAATTGACAACTTGGACTTCTCATCACGACGGATGGTTTGTGGTTGACTAGAATTATTTCAACAACACAATCGCATCGTAAATCTTTCAACTTGCGGGGATAGCTCAGTTGGGAGATCATAGATTACTATCTTTACAAACTTAAATCTTTCAACTTGCGGGGATAGCTCAGGTGGGAGACGTTTTTGTGTGGTTCAGTGGATCATAGATTGTTATATTTATAAACTTAAATGTTTCAACTTGCGGGGATAGCTCAGTTGGGAGAGCGTCAGACTGAAGATCTGAAGGTCGCGTGTTCGATCCACGCTCACCGCAATTTTTGTTTCTTTTCAATTTTGTTTTGGAACAAAACAAAACAACATTGGTTGAAAAATAAACGGAAGAAAGCACAGACCTCTATTCTGCCAGCAACGTATAAACCATCTTGTCGAGTTCCTGGAGGCAGCTCATGGCACTCGTCGATGGGAGGAGCTCCGATCCGCCGGGCAGCCGCTCGGCTCACTTCAGCTGCCGGATCACCTTCTTATTCGACGGCGCAGTGGCTGGCTGACCAGCAGCGAAACACGAGCTTCCTCGGCCGGGGGCCTTGATCCGCTTTCCCCGCTTCTTCTCTTCGCCGTTGATCTCTCTCTAAGCCGCTCCTTAGGGGCGGGCCGACCAAAATGCAAGATCCCTCCTTAAATATGACTATAGTAGACTAAATTTCATTTATTAGACTATATGTTGTTACATAGCAGTCAATATATTAGATATGTTTCTTGTTTTCTCTGTAAGCTTTGCCGTTATTCGGCTGTATCTAGCCAAACCAAACTAGCATGTTCCTTTGTTCCTTTATGTTTAGTAAGACCTCAATTTTTTAGCTTTGCGCAGAGTCATCAAAATGTCAGGACTAGCAAAAGTTCCGCTATGGTAAACCGTCTTGTGGCAATATATCCTCTGAGGAACAATCCATCCATTTCTTTTTCAAAAAACCTCAAGAGAGACATCTAACTTCAGTCTATTGTTATTCACTAGTGGTGACTGATATTACAGTTCATTAAACTGTATCAATTACCAGGAAGTTTTATCAATGTGGGTGGAACTACCTTCACTAGAATGAAACGCCATTACAGAGCACAGAGAGTGAGATAAATAGTCAGAGCACAAAGTCTGCTCAAAATGAGGTATACAATGGAAGCTATCCCATGAATCCGGTGATACCAAGCTTGTCTGCAACGTTGTACATCACTAGATCATTCCACGCTGGCCCAAATAATCGTTCGCCACCAATTATAAATGTTGTGGCCCATGTGAGTAGAACCAGGGAGAAAATGGTAAAGCCAAGTGCCGACCGTAGAACATCTGCACAAGAAGCTAAAATGTGTAAGAAAACATAGAGCTTATTGTCGCCACTAAGATTCACATCTTATGCTAGTCAAGATTGCATGTGTACAAGGAAAGCTTGAAAGACAAGGAAAAAAACAAGAGAAGGCAAGACAGATGCTCCTTATCTTGGGCTCTTGTCAAGGATAAGGGTTAATGCTGTACTTCATTTCCAGGTGGCAGGTGCAGGTTTCAGAACTTAACCCAATGCTATTGCATGATACTAAACCAAAATGACCACTTGAAACATTTGTAATATCCTATTAGCTGAGGCATTTTCACCTTCCCATTAACTGTGTAGTCTAAGAGGAAAATTTATAATTCTCGCGCTCTATTATGACTGAGAAATTAGATCGATAACCTCAAGAAGTGTAAGAAAGCATGTCACCACAGATAAACAAGGTATAATTCTTTCTCATCTCTATAAGGTAGTTTCATGGTGAAATCTCTCATCTCTACTGCTAGTGCTAGCATCTCGAATAACCCAGCCATGCCACTATAAGCTAGCTCAAGTCTGGTTAAGTTGACCTAGATGATGAGTTGATGACATCCTCGATATTTTCATTACTAGAAATTCCTTTTTTTTGTAGTCTCCTTCAGACACTACCTCAAAATTTCTGCAAAATCTCCAGTTAACATACTGAGCAACACCTTTTCATGTCTATCAAAATGTATATGATGATTGCACAAGAACGATGCTGATATTTCAAGCAATCCTCAATTTCAAAGCCAAGTGCGCACACTACTCAGATTGTAGGCATCAACTGCTTATAATAGAGTATATTGTCTACCATCTAGCAGAGTAACATGTTTATTATGGTGACAAGGAATGCTTTTAATGCCACAATCAAAATTAATCAAAGAATTGATCAACTAATGACCAGTGACCACCTTCTTGACATGAATAATACCTAGCTAAACTGGTTTGATGCTCCTTGTCAGAGTGTAGAATAATCATAACCTATCCTGATACTCTAATTAAGATAGCAGACATCAAATGTGTCTCAAAACTACTATAACAAATTATTCACATGACCAACTCGATCTAAAGTAGTCAGCTGCCACTAACAAGTAGTGAGCAACTGAGCATCATCCTCCAAGGCTCCTTTAGCAGCCTCTGATATTATCACGAAATTTTACACCGATCAAGATCGTGCTAAGAATCAAGGATCAACTAATTTTAAGACGAAGTACTAGAATACCATGTTTGCACAAAAATAGATGCAGAGCTAATATTTCGAGATCTCCTAATATTTCAGCATCAAACGTTCTAACATAAATAATAAGGATGTTGATTTCATCACAAATTCTCAAGACGTGTAACTTAAAAATCCACAGGATGACCTAGATAGATCAGGAGCAACTAGGAGGACGTCGGGGCTCACAGGGACGGATGTGGTAGAAGGGGGCGGATGAGGCGGCGGCGGGTGAGCGGAGGACGGGCCAGAAGTAGCAGCAGTTGATAGCCCAGAGGAAGGGGAGGCACGCGAACCCCCACAGGAAGAAGCGACGAGCGTTGCCCTCCGCCTCCTCCAGCGACAGCCCCAGGGGGCCGTCGACGGTTGCCCAGATCGTCGGTGGAGGCGCGCGGCGCGGGGTGGTGGAGGATGCCCGGCGGCTGGCGGCAGATGGGCGGGGGAGGAGGCCGGACTCCTCGTCTTCGGGCAGTCCTGCAACCCTCGCCTCCATGACTGTTTTTTCATCGTCTTCTTCCGCTTCTTTGCCTCCTTTTCTAGTTTTTTCAACCTTATTAAAAAAAAGAGTAAATTACATTTAGGGTGGGTTTAGTTGAGCTACAGATTCTAAAAAAACTGCTGTGGATTGAGCTGTGAAAAAACTATTGTAAGCTACAAGCTCTGAAAAAGCTAAGAAATTATTTAGTTAGAATAGCCGTGAATTTCTGTTTCGTTAGCTCATAATATTTGGTTACATTATTAATATGCAATTTTGCATGTAAATTATTGTAATCATGAAATTTTATAATGTTTATACTAAAATTATATATTTTTGAATTACATTAAATGATATATTTTACTAAAATTTTGTCTTTTCAAATTTTACATGAACTGATATATTGTAATGGCATGGTGTATAATTTTTGTTCAAAGTTGAACTGAGAAGTTATGAAAGTTGGGGTCCCTCAGTTTTTAATTTATACTATAAAAAAGTTGCGGCTTTTAAAAAAGCTGGTTAGGCCCTGAACATGTTTGGTTCAGTTTTCAGCTTCTTAGTCAAGAAGCTGGTTAGAAAAGTTAAACCAAACACAGCCTTAACACCAGATAGAGTGGATAATAATTTAGCATTACAAATACTCCTTTCGTTCATGTATGATACTTCCTCCGTCTATAAATGATATGCGTATAAGGATGTGGCACCGAGATTAAGAAACCATAATTTTCGTCATCAATCGGTGTAAAAACATAGGCATTATCGCTTCGTTTTTCCCGCGATAGCCCATAATTGTTTCGTTTTTCTGTAAAAACTGGTTTATAAATAATGATGCATTGAAGAGCCGTGAGAAATCCAAACAATCATGCATGTTTTTATAAGTTGATAGAGTAATACGCAGATTAAAGTTAAATTTTTTCTTTTTCATTAGACACGGATCAAACCCGTACAGAGTGAGTATGTACCAAGTGTGGCATCGAGATAAAAAAACTATAATTTCTGTCATCAATCGGTGCAAAAACATATACATATTGTTTTGTTTTTCAAACTTAGCCCATAATTGCTTTGTTTTCTTATAAAAACTAGTTTAGAAATAATAATGCATCGAAGAGTCGTGCGGAACCCAAATAATTATATATACGTTGTTATGTCGATAGAGTAATACACAGATCAAAGTTAAATTCTTTCTTTTTTGTTAG
Source organism: Zizania latifolia (assembly GCA_000418225.1). Lineage (NCBI taxonomy): Eukaryota > Viridiplantae > Streptophyta > Magnoliopsida > Poales > Poaceae > Zizania > Zizania latifolia. Next base: position 976,933 of record KE372641.1, on the reverse strand, counting down.
ACAATGATCAAAAAGAGTAATAGATAAATAATATATAAAAGATATTAAAAAATATTTTTTATTTGCGAACAATTTTTTTTAAAAGAGTACAGGTCCAACAACCTCTCGAGTCTCGTCTCAGGCTCTCAGCCCACCATTTCAACCCGCGCTGTCTCACACTCTCACTGACAGATGGGCCACTCGTCCTCCCGGGACGGCGCCGGCGCCGGCGCCGAGGCGTCCTCGCCGCTGCCGTCTCGCTTGGCGCGCTTCCGCCGCCGCCTCCGCGACCGCGCAGCAGCTTCCTCTGAAGCCGCCGAATCGGGGAGGGCCGTCGCCGCCGACGACTTCGCCGGCATCGCGCGTATCAGGATAGTGAAGGTACTACTGACTGCTGCTCCTCCATGCTCAGGGTTTATTTGCGACGCGGGTGAATTGGGGATCCGCGCAACAACTTCGTGATAAGACAAGTTGTTTGATTTGGGTGTTGCCGTCGTTAGGCGGATATGCAGTTCAAGGACAAGTTCTTCGCGTGCCTCTCGCTGGGGGAGCGCACATACCGCACCGACAAGTCTGATAGGTGATAGGTTAAGCATTTTTTCATCTCATATTTTCCATTGGTTACCGTGCCTTTTCAGATTCTGGCTTCAGTTTTAACCACACTCATGATCTGTTCATGAGTTCATCGTTGATGTAGCAGATTTTATATTTTACACTTTGATATCCTGTAATGTAGTTGAGATGAGAGTTAACTGCTGCGCATTTTTGTGCTCGTAAATAAAAGCGCATAAGTTCCAAAGTATTTCCACAAATACAGTAGTACAATTACTATAGATTTATTATGCTTTTGCTATTGGAATCTCTTTTAGCCAAATTCGAAAAGTCCAAACCTTTTTTCTACTAGGCCTTACTTGAATTCACCGTTTACATGATACCTTTTCTGTTGATCCCAAGTACTCTCATGTCATCTGTAAAGCCGCCTACAAAAATTCAAGTAGTCAACTGTAAAAATTACTACAGTTATTTCGTCTTGTGATTTGGCCTTCTTTTACTTCTGGCATCAAATATATCCTATATAGGTCCATATTTCGAATCTAACATAGTTTTCCTTTTTTCCCTTTTTGCCTTCAATGTATGACATTTTCTACAGCACTTCCAGTCCCGTATGGAACTCTGTGAGTAAGCTGCTGGTTTTCTCTATGTTGCTTTGTTTAACTTTTTTGAAATTACATGCTAGTCACTTCTGTATTGAATTCAGAGGTGGACTGTTGAGTGTTGGCCTTGCTGGGGTGTAACATTTATAAATATATGTACATGTCAATTATTGAATTTCTTGTATTAAAAATTATTTACCATTGTCTATTGGCACCTTATGTTAGAATTGCAATACTTTCACTATCATTGGATTGCTCCTTCATATATAAATATGGCATATGGATACATTCAGGTAAATCCATGCTGTGCCACTGAGTTTTGTCCATATGTACAATATGTCTATCACTATGAGGGTGATGTGGGTCTTAGGCCAACATTGCATTGAAACATCGATGGCCTGTTATAGATAAATATCTTGTTGGCACTTGGCAATTAATATAATTCAAGACACACCAGTTGTAAGCATTATATACAAGGCCAGATCCTTGTTAGAATAGGGCCAAAGTGAATACTGTTAAGATTAGTATGATTTATGACAACTACATGCAACTAGCGTTTGATTCATGGGATAAATCTTGGCACTTCGTTGCTGCAGCTTAAAGTGATTGAACAGGCACTATGCTTTCCTGACATCTGATATGATATGCTTATTTTGATTGTCTTATATACAGACTCTTAGTATCCATGAGGTAAGCGACTAAGCAAGTTTTCTAGTTTAGCATAACTGGGACTGGTAACTGCAGCCTAATTTAATTATTGGCCATTAATTGTTTGATAAAATATTTTTTGATGCCTGATATGATATGCTTATTTCGATTGTCTTAGATACATACTCTTTTTTCAGGAATACTTAGATACATACTCTTAGTATCCATGGCAGCAGCATGTTTTCTAGTTTTGGGTAAATGGGGCTGGGAGTTAGCTGCATCCCCATTTAATTATTGATCATTAACTATGCAAAAAGAAATATTTTTCAGTGCCCTTATGGACCTGTTTAGCGCTGTACATGTCATATTGCTCCTCCACCAAGGTAAACATTACTTTAACAATGTTTATAAATTTTCAGGAAAAGAAGGTTGTGGTAGAAACAAATGGACCGCATATTGCACGCATATCTGTTTTTGAGGTATGTTGTGATTGTGTTGGCAATAAATATTGTCTCCTGTGGGCATTTCATGTACATATGATATGCTTTGGCTTAAGAAACTTGGATTGATGGCAGGTGTTAGTTAAACCAGCATTATGCTGTTAATGAATTTTCCTTTTTGTAGACTAACAAATTCGCCAAGAATACTTTGGTTGGTTACTGTGAAGTTGATCTGTTTGACATGCTCACTAAGGTAGCGTTCTTTTGAAAATCACATTTTTCTCTTCATTTTAATAGTTGAATTTAGTTTTGCATGAGAAGATCCTATGGGCATGTTTTAATTTAAGTTAAGTGATACATTGTAAAAATGCTGCGATTCAACATCTATATGTATATCCAGATCATATCTCCCCTAATCTTTTTTCCATAGATCATAGTGTGTTGTTAACATAAAATTCATCAATGCCTCACAAATTTCTGGAATTTGTCTTGACAAAAAAAATTCCATAACAGGATTTGGATGAACACTCTGATGAACTTACTCTATTAGACCCATCATCATCTATTACTACTGTGGGCAGCATATCCATATCATGTTACATCGAGGTAACTCTTTTTTCTCTCTATTTTGCCATTAGCAAGCATATTCCAAGTACTAAAACTGTTCTCCACTGGTTCTGTTGCAGGATCCTGTTGAAACAGAACAAAGTTTTGCACGTCGTGTCTTGGCGATGGTGGTACCTTTTCAATACTGAATACTGATTAAAGATTGGTTCATTCATATATGAATAATGCTTGATAATATTGTCACTTGAGCAATTGAGCACATTAAAGTTATAGTTTCATATGCTGTTTTCAATTGATTGTGAATGTATGATGTTTGGATATACTGAATGTCTCAGTATTGCATCATCCCTGGCCATCTCATGGACTATTAGACTGTATGACCAACCATTAATTTTTCAAGTGTTTGACCATTTACCATTTTCCAGGATATTAGGTCGAATATGGCAGCTTGGATAGGCTGAAAATTTTAGCTAGTCACCATGGTAGACCATGGAACTAAGTAAATGCTGGACAAAGTGCATTTTACTATTATTAACCATTCAATTCAAGGATAATATTTGTTATTATCCAGTACCATATTTTTAAAAAACAAACTGGAACTAGAACAGTTACAGGTTTGGCAGTTGGTCATCTAGTTCCTTTGTTTACAAATATTATTAGCCCTAAAATTATTCTTGAAGCACTTATTAGTCCCCTGAGCATAGTTATATTATTTTCAAAAGCCTTGCCTATCAATTTCACATTGCATATTTTGCTTTCATTTCTTTGTATTCAACTCTACAAAGCATAAGGTGCTCTTTTCAACAGGATTACAATGAAGATGGAAAGTTATCACTATCTGAATTCTCGGATTTGATGAAAGCTTTTGGTAATAAATTAGCAGTTACAAAGGTCTGATTTATATTTCCTTTTTTAGAGATTTTGTTTGTTGTAGTTGTGAACTTGTAATCAGGTCCTTCTGTCTAGTTTATCATATTAGTTTCACTTATATGCTAGATTGAAGAGCTTTTCCGCCAAGTGGATACAAATGGTGATGGCATAGTTGACATGGATGAACTGGCAGCCCTACTAGCTGATCAACAGGAGAAGTAAGCAACCACTGCCTAATCATCTTCAGTTTTGCTTCCTAAATTAATCATTGTTTAGCTCTAAAATGTAACGGTATCATTAGTTATCCTCTGTCCTCTTTTCCAGAGAACCACTTATCAGTAACTGTCCTGTCTGTGGTGAGATTCTTGGAAAATACGATAAAATAAATGATATGATACACATGACACTTTGTTTTGACGAGGGAACTGGTAATCAGATTATGTCTGGAGGATTTCTAACAGATAAGCAAGCATCATATGGGTAAGTGCTTCACCCTATGTTTCTGATCAGCAGCAATGTTTTTCCCTGTTTTTTTAGAAACTTCATCTGAATATGAGTAAATATTCTAAGTCATATAGCTTTCATGTGTAGGTGGATGTTCAATCTTAGTGAATGGGCTCATTTTTCCTCATATGATGTTGGTTTGCACTCAGGCTCTACTGCTTCACATATCTTGGTGTGTTTCAGTTAATCCATTAGTTAGATTATCTGTCATTTTTTATTCCTATGGGCATATTAAGTTATTAACAGAACCCGTTCTGGTCCTTTTGGGTCTGCTTCAAACCTTTATCTCCTAAGTTGTATATGTTAATTGCATTCCTTCTTTCTTCCATTAACTCAATACTATGGATTAGGTTTTCGACCGACGCACTAAGAGGCTAGTTGAAGAAGACATAGATGGAAAGATTGTGTTGTCCATGAGGGCTTTATACCAATCAAAAGTAGGCCTCACTCTTATTGACTCAGGTATGTTGGAATAAGATACAGAGCAGTTTGTCCCATATTTTCCAGTTAACCATTTATATTCCTAGAGGTTGCCAACACACCATAGATTGATTCATCCAGTGATCTGGTTTTTTCATCACTGCTGTTGCCTGGCTCTCAGCCTCTTATACCATGTTGACACAAATGCACTTCTATTGCAATGGGTTAACATGCTGTGCACAAGACAGCTATACAAATAGGCAGAAATCATCCTATAAATACACAGCTAGCTATACAATACATCTAACAACTGGTACATGCATGCAACAACAGAAGTCATACTGCTTTGATTTCAATAATGTTGGTTTTATTAATCTAAGTTCTGTGGGCATTAAAACACATATCCAGAATAATATGTTTAGCAGGTGACCATTTTATGAGCAAAAAGCTAACTGTTCCTGTGAGGTATGAGACCACTGATTCAAACTTGACCTTCTCCAAGGCTACATACTGCACAACATTCAAGCCACCCGTGTTTTGCTTGCATGCATGCATCTGGAAACAAGACAAACAGCATTATTACAAGTCGTTGAAAACCCATCTCTGCACAGAAGTTGATACAAGAGTGATGGCTTATTTTTTTCATGAACAACTATTTGATAATGTACTCTATTAATAATAAGCATTCTTTTGATATTTTCTGCGGTTGGTCTTTATGGTTACGTAGTGTGTTACAATGTAGGCTTTTCAATTGATGCTAATACCGAAGAAAACCTTTTACATTGATATGTCTGTTTTATCTGGGATTGTTGCCATGCAGGTGTCAAAGATCTCTTGAAGAACCTATCTGAGAAGCAAGGGAAAAAGATGAACTCGCCAGAATCTGCCAAGGATATACCAAAGTTCCTTGAATTGTTCAAGGTATGGGGCTAGGGCTATGGGCCGTATTTTTTCTTGTACACATGTGACAAGTAAGCAGTAAGAACATGTACATTATTACGAAACATATAATGTATTTCATCTTTAAATATCCTTAACCCTATATATGCTTTCAACTGTCTATTTGCCAATTCTATTCGAGTTACGTTGTTTGCCAATGCTATCTTTGTGACATTTTGTTTCATACCATATGCTAACAATCAACATTGTATGTTCAAACCATTTTGGATTATCACCTTGTAGTTTTCAGTTTCTATTTTTCTGCCAACAACAGTAATTGTGTATCACCAGTCACTGGCTATGGATAAATAGAAAAACAGCTCATTAGAAAAAAATTGCGTAGCACAGTGTGCTTTGATAAAAAAATATACTTCATATAGAAGAACTGTTACTTGTCTGTATCATGTAGCTTTAATTGGTCTTTAGTGAGATATACAGTCTGTCTGCGAAGAAATTAGTTTTAAATATATCTGGGAATTACTCCAAACAGAGTTCTTAGACCCAGAACTATTTTGAAGAGAACTTTGTGCCAACTATTGAAGGTTCACAGCTTTTTATCGTGACTGAGAGCTTCATGTTTCTGCACTCTTCCACTAAAAAAGTTTACACATTTAATACGCAAAACTATTAATGTCATCCATGACATGATTTGCATAAAATGCAGGATCAAATTAATCTGGATGAGGTCAAGGACCCTCTTGAAAGTTTCAAGGTATGATAGCAATGTCTGGCTCCTCCACTTTCATTAACTAAGGGCCAGAACCTGCTTGTAGCTTTCTGAGTCTGTGAAGGCAGAATCAGAATCTCTGTCTCTGACTCTCTGTCTGTCTCTCCCTCTCCCCTTGATCAGAATCTCCCTGATTGCATGTTCTGCAGAATTCTGACAAATTCTTGGTTTGTCAAGAAAGCAAATGTTTTTGCGCGTTAGACAAGCCTTATGCAAATTGATGCTCATGATCTTTGGTCGTTACTCGTTACCATTAAGTATACAATGAAAGATCACATAGCAATGCACCAGGTGTTTGAACTTTCAAATGACTCATTAGTAGCTAGTTGTTACCGACTTCCTGTTCTTAATGCACATTAGCATCATAACTTTTTTTACCCGTGTCAACCTGTTCTAAGTACTAATATCATTGAGGAATGTCAGATTGTCGTTAACCCATTTGCAGCCTTGTTGGTTTGTATTTATGGTCTTATGGAGTACCTAAGGAGGGTCATTTTCTTTTGCTCTAGGCCTGTGACCTTGAGTTCATATATATATTTGAAAGAGGTGTCTTGTCTCTCGAACTTCCAGTGTTATCCGAAATTGTTTTTAAACTTCACTAGAAGTTGATAGCACATTAGTTGCCTTAAGGTTTTATACATGCACTGAAATACTTCTCTGCAGACATTTAATGAATTCTTCATAAGACAACTGAAGCCTGGGGTCAGACCAATTGCATGCAATGAGCAAGACACTATTGCTACCTGTGCTGCTGATAGTCGTTTAATGGCTTTCAGTTCTGTTGATGAGAGCACAAGATTATGGATTAAGGTAATTCATTCATTGGCTAATTTTGCTTAACTCAATAAATTACAAGGTATAGTTTTGTTTTTATAGAAATGAAATGTGTTGTTGAGACCATACTTTGAATCAAGTAAACAATTGATTGCTTTCCTATACTCTATTTACAATATGTTCTCAATGTGAATCGAGTATGGTCATAGAGAGTGGCATTTAGGCCATTCAGGAGTACGGATAATGTCTGAAGTGATGTGTACTAAACATAGCATAATTTGCCAAGTAACGATATGAGCCAGTATAACATGGCTGGACCATCTCAAATTTGAAATCACATTTGTTACACTATTGTATTCAAATGTTTTAGTAAAATAGGTTTTACTGTGTTAAAAATGAGAAGGCATGTTTTTTAATGACAAAATTTTCTGTACTTTTGATGGTAGATTATTCAGCTGAAATCTTATTGCTGTTTTTCCTGTTCCTAGGGTCGCAAGTTTTCAATCGAAGGTCTCCTTGGGAAGGATGTGCACTCTGATGCTTTATGCAATGGATCACTGGTCATTTTTCGGCTTGCACCTCAGGTAAGTCTTTAAATATCTTTGTTAATCCATGCTTGTTAAGACCATTTTTAATGTGTGGCAAACTATTTGATTCTAAAAGACTCAGCTTTGTAAAAGGCATATAGTTTATTTCTACTACTTCAATTTTGCAATATGCAGGATTACCATAGGTTTCACGTACCTGTCTCAGGAACTTTGGAGAAATTTGTGGAAATTCCTGGATACTTGTACACGGTATCGTAGAATACTGCTTTTCTTAGTCTCTTAGCATGCTTTTATGCCTCTTTGTGGAGAGGGATGTGTGTGTGTTATGTGATCTCTTTATCATTCCTCAGCATTAAATGACTGACACTAATTTTTTTTCATTTGATAGGTCAATCCTATTGCCGTGAACAGCAAATATTGTAACGTTTTCACCGAGAATAAAAGAGTTGTCTCAATAATCTCAACTTCAGAGTTTGGAAAGGTTTGTACATTTATCCTTTTTCCTCTTGTATACTACCAGGCACTGGCTTACTGCTTTTCATACTGTCACTTCCTCTCTTTTCTCATTAATCATTAATTCTTATTTGGACATAATGCAGTACTTTTAACTTTGTAGCCACTCACCGTGCACTGCTTTGCTTATAACATGGTTCAGGTGGCATTTGTGGCCATTGGAGCAACAATGGTTGGAAGCGTCACGTTCTTGAAAAAAGAGGGTGACTACGTTCACAAAGGAGATGAGGTATTCTTCATTCATTTGTGTTTTCTGCAACGAATGCACTACTTGTGTTAGATGCGTAAAATTATGTAATGCATAATCTTTTCTGCCAGTTCGGGTATTTCTCTTTTGGAGGGAGCACAGTAATATGCGTCTTTGAGAAGGTTTCGCTTTCTCATTCCCTTTCGCTAAGTCAAACTTTTTTATGGTAGTCAACCACTCATCAGAATTTCATAGTGCCATATTCGCTTCTCAAAGTTGTCTCATCCTTTCAATGGCAGGATGCGATACAGTTTGATGCTGATCTTCTGGCCAACAGTGAGAGATCACTCGAAACTCTCGTCTCTGTTGGCATGACTTTGGGTGTCTCCAGAAGGAACAACGGACTGCAAGCTCCTGAGCTGGAGAAATGTTCGCTTGAATGAAGAAGGTTAGGAAGTGCACCACACACCTATTCATATTGCAAATTTTGATCATATACTCTCCATTTAGATATATATATATACTCTCTATTTCGATGAAAATTAAGGATTTAAGGTCTATGTGAACCTGAGATGGCCCCACATATCAGTGAAATGTGGAGGGTAAATCCTTAATTTTCCATGTGAAGGTAGGGTATATGATGCAATCTTCTGTCTATATTTTGCAAGTAAAAAGGAATAGGGTGTGCTGTTCTTGAAAGTTGAAACTAGCAGCTGCCATTATATGTTAGTTCGTAGTTAGTAGTTACCTTCGTAGGATCTCTTCTGTGAATTTTGTAAAGAAAATGGTTGAGTTGATATTGTGAAACACTAGCTGTACATCGTGTGTTTGATTCCATCCACGAGTTTATATGGGGTTGTTCCTTCCATAGGCGGACTCAGGTGATACTCTGGTATGTGCTCCAAATTAATCTATGGATACTCATATATGTATTAAAACATCCTTTCAGTTTAAAATGACTATAATTGTCAATTTTTCTTGCATCAATGGTAAATGATAAGTGAATTTATTTCTACTTGTTATCCGTCATTAGGCGTGACAGACTCTAAAAAATTCCAATGTCGGCCTATGGTTGCTTCCGTTCTAATCGGTTATGCTTACCGTATCTTATAATCACTCTTTCTTTGTTCTGCTTGCGTGCAGTTATAGAACGATGCTCAGTGCTGCTAATGCCACCTTTATCTTGTTAATTGAGCTTGTTTAGTTACCGGCAATAGAATTATCTCAGCTATTATTTGCTTATGTTGGAAAAGCAGGGTGAATGTTGGCTGCACCATCGACAAGGGTGTTGGGTGCAGTGGAAGACTGACGTTTCAGCTCTTCTTCTACCCTTTATATTCTCTTTTGACCACATGCATACCTGCGTAATCTGTCGAGCCCATTGTCACAGTGGTGATGCATGGCCGGGTAGGTGTGCGTGACATTTGGCATGTGATATGACTATTTGTTTGATTTGTTTGGGTGACAGACAAATTGTGGTGATTACCGTCGTCCGTCGATTTGCTGGCTGGTGACTGAGCGTGAACCTACTACAGTAACTCAGTAATTCCTTGGTAGTATTTTACGCTCCCTAGGTGATGACCCATGAAAGAAATCTTCCGTTGTATTAAGGGGTTATTCTTTCGAAAAAGAAAGAAAGGAAGGTAGGTGAAAACGTCATTGGAAACAAGAACGTGCAGAGCATAAACAGAAACTTCGCTGCAGTAATTCAGGCAACGAGCTTTCACAAATCTCGCTGGACAGGCACTCCGTCTAATTCAAGAATAAGATAACTGACAATAGTACGTTGATAGAATTAATATTCTGGAGAACAAAGCATAACCATACTTACCTATTGCAAATTTGCTACCACTAGATACATAGACTATGCTTGGAAGCTTATGGTTTTGAAAAGCATTTAATAAGTATCTACCTTCTCTAGCTTCTAGGTACTTTATTTATTAATCCTACAACTATTTAGTTTTATAACATGTAACAAGAATGTATACCGTTTGAAGAGCTACAGATTCTGGAAGAAGCTGCAACAATCTCCACTAAGCATGAGTCTGCATGGTTTACAGGAGGCCGGGCCGAGAATGGAAGGGGAAGTGAGGCGTCACGACGGCAGCCTTATCAAGGTTGCTCTTGTTCGCCTTGGTCGTCTTCCCCTCCTGCTCCTTGCCGCTGGCCTGCTGCTCCTGCTTCGGCTTCATCTGCTGTTGCTGCTTGCTGCAATCATCATCAGAGTCGCAGGGCTTCTTCGGGACGACCACCTCGGCGTGCGACGGCATGCAACAGAAGAAGCCCATGCTGAACTTTGAGTTTTGCTGGAGCTAACCAGTGAGTGCTCTATCTCCTTTTCAGCTTGTGTCTGCTTGAGTTGTTGGAAGCAGCCATTTTGTAGGAGAGAAACGGCGACACATTGACTGGTTGGCTCCAACCTTCCGGTGGAAGATGATTGCCAATTCAACTCACGAATTTGTTTATTATCATCTGAGCACATTGTCTGCATGCGCAGTAACAAAGTATGTTGTTTTTTATTGCCCATCTCTCTTTCGTTCGAGATACAGCAGAGAGCAGGTGCAAGCATCATCTGGCTGATTAGTAAACAAATTTTGGTTGTCTGCCTTGACCGATGAGCTGAGCAGAGCAGAGAAGAGCTTCCTTGGCAGGCAAGCTTCTTTGCCGTTTGAGACTTCTATCTGTTTTAGTCTCTATCATACAAATACTTTATTTTCAAGATAAAGTTGATAAATTAGTGATGAGAGTAAAAAATCAAAGTGTTCCTTATTAATAAGAAAATATCTATTAGTGATATATAAGGGGTATTGAATGAATACAATTTCTTGATCTGAGTGCAGATAAGGAGGTATGTAAGGGGTATTGAAAGAATACAAATTATTGGTCTGTGAACCGTGGGCGGATAAAGAGATAGAAATAAAGTCACAAAATTAAATTGCTAGAAATGAATTTTTTGGAACGAAGGGAATACTTCTTCCTAATTAGGACAACCCTTCCAAATTCCGATCATTGACACTATTATTCATTTTTTAATCTGAAACATAGACATGACACATGGTAGGAATGACAAGTGTAGGAGTATGATAAATTACCGCCTGATTGCGACTGAATGTCCTTTCAGCTTGCAACATCAGTCAGTTGCCAATGCATGGTCTGAATTTGGCATTTGATAAGATGGATCAGCATTAGATCATCTCAATCAATTCCGGAGTATAAAAAAGAAGCAATGTCCTTTCAGCTTGCATCATCATACAGTTGCCAATCCATGGTCAGCATTTGGCATTTGTCAAGATGGGTCAGGATTAGATCATAGTAATCAAATCCGGAGTAAAAAATAAGTAACCTATATATTCTCCTGGAGATGCGGGGGATCGAATACCATTTGAGCTACATCCCCAGCGGTGATAGAAGGAAGCCATGTTATTTGTTTGGTGCCAAAACCATCTCCAGGTTTCGTTATCCTATGAAGACAGTAATGTAGTAAACAATGTAGCATGAACTCTATTTTAAATTTGTACAACATTTGTAACAAATTTATGACCGATGGGTTAGGACAACTACAGTCAGATCAGGAAATTGGAACTTGCTTCAACAAATTAAGAAAATGGAGATATCATTCGCCTGTACAAAGCACTCTCAGCTTCATTAGTTAAGCAAATCACGCTAGTCGGACACTGTAAAGATAACAGAAGGATGCAGCAGATCACATATGTCATCTCAGGGAACGGTACCTGTAAAAAGCCTCTGGTTACAGAACCATGATGTCAATGCTGCCAAGTAGATCCCGATAAACAACGGTTCGTGCTGATTGCCTCACGGTTCATCGCTGCCAAAGTGTCCCCTTTAGAACCATTTTATGGTCACTACCAATAATCAGCACAAGAACATGAACCATCTCTAAAATGATGGAAGCGAATTGGATCTCTCAAGATGATCTCTCTATTTTCACTCTTTGATAACAGTTTCATTGTCAAATGGCAATCCCGGCAAACTCTCAAGTTCTTCATTACTCTTATAGGTGCTGACTGCGGCAAGTGAAGCATTCCAAACGCCACAGCTAGTTTTTCACTATGGCAATTCATAAAATTTTGCTCCCTTCTAGGGATGTCAGTATTAGTGATTGACAACTTCTCAATCTTGGAAAGCATGTCTGCCAGTTTTGTGTATACTGCATTGCTCTCAGGATGGGATTTGTCACCAGCAACAAAAGAGTGAACTCCACACTTCAGTTCAATCCAACTAAGGCCAGGTTCTTTCTTCACACCTCGTTGTTTCATCAAATCCCTGGTTTTTGAAGCTAAGGAGAGCTCCCCAGCATCCAGGTACATGTTATAAAGAATTACATAGGATGCTGAGGAAGTGGGATCAAGTTCCATTATCCGATCCGCGATAAGCTGCCCTCTCTCCAAGTCTCCATGAATTCGACATGAGGCCAGCAATGACCGCCAAACGACTGGGTCAGCATGGAAGTACGAATTGTTTATAAAAGCCTCAGCATCAGCTAGTCTCCCAGCTCGTCCAAGGAGATCAACAACACAAGTGCAATGCCTTATGGTTGGGCTCAACCCATATTCCTTGGTCATAATTTCATAGTACCTGCATGAGATTGTCAAAGGAGATGGACCCATGATAACCAAGTACAACTCTATGGTAAGGCGATTAGACGCACCCTGGAAACACAAAATCTCGAACATTGCATTGCTAACTGAAAGAATGAACTGACAAGAAATGATAATGGCTCACCTGAGTCCCTCATCAACCAATCCTCCATGGCTACATGCAGTAAGGACACCAAGAAAAGTAATCTCATTTGGCTCCACCTTTGCATCCACCATTTCACTGAAAAAATGTAAAGCGTCCCGTGCACATCCATGCTGTGCATGGGTTGATATCACTGCAGACCAAGAGACAACGTCACGTGATTCCATTTCCTGAAACCTCCTACGTGCAGCATCAACATCCCCTGACCTAGCATACATATGCATGCATGAGTTACCCACAGCAGTGAACCGATCAAAACCAGATTTTGTAGCAAAGCACTGGATTTGCTCGCCAGCCCTTGCAATAGCTAGACTGGCACATGCATTTGTCACGCTCGATATAGCGAAAATGTCAGGTTTCAATCCAGCACCCAAAGATTCATGGAATAAACTCAGTGCCTTCTCGAAAAGTTCATTTTGAACACACCCAGAAATCACTGCTGTCCAGGTGACAATATCATGCTTAGGACTGGATCTGAAACACCTAAATCCATCTTCCATAGAGCCTGAGTTGAAGTACAAGTCAATAAGTGCACTCCCAATGAAATCATCTCCCTGGAAGCTGTGCTTGAGCACTTGGCCATGTATTTGTTTCCCATATTCAAAGTAACCAGCAAGATTGCATGCCTGCAGCACACTGGAGAATGTGAACTCAGTAGGCTGCATCCCACGAGTCTGCACCTCTGAATACAGAGTTAGCGCGGCACTTGCGACTTCCTTACCAACTGCAGTCTCAGTGCGACACAAACCCGCAATCATAGTGTTGAACACGACCACATTGGGCTCCTGCGCCGACCTAAAGAGAACAACCGATTCAATTAAGGCACCTTTCTTGGCATACATGTCGATCATGGCACTGACAAGAAATACATCAGGTTCCAGCCCAGCCTTCACAACGCATCCATGAACGGCCTCAGCAATGTCCATTGTTCCATCTCCACAACCAGAGCAGCACTTGATGACACTCCCAAGAGCAAATGAATTCAAACCCATTCCGCGCCGGCGCATCATAGCAAACACCCTTACCATCTCCTGACGAGAGCCAGCTCGTACGTACCCGGAGATCAACGAGTTCCAGGAGATGTCATCGCGCTCCTTGGCAACGTCAAACACCCGCCTCGCCTCGCCCATCTCGCCGCACCTGGCGTACATGCTGATAAGCGAGTTGGAGACGAACACCCCACTGGAAAGACCGTCGAGAACGGCCAGCGTGTGCACGGCCTTGCCCGCCCAAAGGTCCCCTGCCCGTGAGCACGCGGCGAGCGCTGACGCGTACGAGAACCGGTCGACGCTGACCCCCGCGCGCCGAGTGCGCACGAGGGTCTCCAGCGAGAGGGAGACGAGCCCTTCCCGGGAGTACGCATCGATGAGGAGGTTGAAGGAGACGGCGTTGCGGCGGGGCATTTCGTCGAGCAGGCGGCGCGCGGGGAAGGGCCCCCCGAGGCGGCAGTACGCGGCGAGGAGGGAGTTGCGGAGGAAAAGGGAGGCGGCGGGGTGGGCGCGGGCGATGTGGCCATGGACGGCGGCTGCGTGGTGAAGCGAGGCGCAGGAGCGGAGGAGGTGGACGTAGAACGCGTCCAGCGACGGGAACGGCCGCGGCGGCGGCGGCATACCGATGGCCGTCTTCCCACCAGAATGGACGGTCCGGATTGGATCGCGACCAATGGTAGCGACCCGATTCACCCGCTCTCGTGAGTCTAGGCCCACTCACAATGAGCCAACGGCTGAACGGCCCCGTCGATCGCTACCAACTGTAGCGGTCCGGTTTCCGTTTGGTTTTTCCCAATCCGTTTGTAGAAAAAACTGATGATTAGTTTTTTAATTATATTGTTACTTTGTAATATTGACATATAAAATTATCTAAATAAATAGCATATAAATTAAGATGACAAACAAATCAAAATTATTTATTAGCTATGGCAGTTATTATCAAATCTCTCCTCATTGTAACGGGTTGTTTGGTGCGGTGCGTTACAAAATTGGGGCCATATTGAGTATGGACAAGGAGATTGACATGTTATTTATTTATATTTATATATTTAGATGAACAGACAGACAATAAAATAGATAAATATAAATACTCATGTGCATATATATATAGCATGGTTTGTGAGGGCTCACCCTAATAATATAATAATATGGGCTTATATACATATGATTGGAGGACTGTGGAGTTTGGCTATTGAATTCTTGTCCAATGACGGTGATATAAAACAAGGGCTATTAGATCTGAAAATGGAGGTACCATATTTCTCCAGCTACATAACTCTAGATCTAGATTTAGTTTAGATTGAGAGCCAGATGATTTAGAACTATGGCCTTAATCTGAGACTACCGATGTAGCTAATTAATCAACATTGGTAGTTAATTGTAGGTGTGTACTTCGCCTAATGAGCATTTGTTAAATATGTCGTTTTAGATTTTTTAATTCTTTCTTAAATATAAGTTGTTTTTAAACTTTAGTTATTTTTTCTTCTGTATCTGTCCTTGTTAAATAAATCTTTACCTCTCTAATAAATAAACAACTTATTTTTTCTAAACTAGAATAAATAACAAATAACAAATTCATTTAAATTGATTAATACTTGTGCAAGTCAAAAATAATAGTACAGACGAGTACACAGAAGTGGAAGGCGCGTATGTAGATTAATTGCAAGGCTAGGTCTCAGTCGGCCGGCACATGTAATTAATTAATACGTGTTCGTTGAAATGAACAGTTCCCCTTGTGTTTAGTATAATTAATTTACTTAATTACGTGTGTAACGACCGACCGTACGTACGTGTTGACATATGGATTTGTTGGTTGCTTCGCAACGAATCCTCCAACAAAAATAACGTAGCGATCGACTCTTCTTTTTTGTCTGTATCGCCTGGACACCGATCGGTACGTGCGATGTTGTGGATTCAGCTGCTTCGACGTACGTACAGTACGTCTGAAAACATGACAAAAATTGGGCAAGTAGCCATCATCGTATCACCTGCAGGTTGAAAAAGACTCGTTCCGATTAATTCCTCGTCGATCCATCGGTGTCTCGACGCGGTTAAGCATCCACAGAAACGACAAAGAAAGAAAGGGTGTCAATTTCGTTGGATGGTCGTTCAATAGCAGTTTAATAAAAATAAGAAGTTGTACAGATCGATCCACACCTACGTACGCACAGCGTGTGTATATTTTTATATACATGTATATGCGTGTATATATATATATATGTTATACGTGTGTGTATTTATATACAGGTACGACGTACGTGGGCAGTAGGCTTCCTGCTGCCTTCGTGCCCGGACCGACCGACGTACTGTACAGTCTGCACGTACGTGTTGTGTGCGCAAAAATCACTTGATCGCGCCTACGATAACACGACTCAAAAATACAGAACAAGACGCGTTACGTCGCTTTATCTATCGAGTGCGTGCGTGCGTGGGGAAACTAAACAAAATTAAATTTGTGGAATTTTAAAAATTGCAAGCCGTGTGTTCTTGCTTGGTCGCTTTGGCTCTATATAAGGAGATGCAAGCATTGCCAGATCTCCCAACCATCCACCACACAATTACTACCTACTCGATCGATAATTAATCGCAACGACGCGTGCATCGTCATAAACTCACAAAGCTAGCTCAAAAGAGTGGCAGTTAATGGGGCACCACCACAAGAACGACATGGCCGCCGGCGACCACCGCAAGGAGGAGAAGCACCACAAGCACATGGAGCAGCTCGCCAAGCTCGGCGCCGTCGCCGCCGGAGCATACGCCATTGTACGTACCTATAGATTGAATTCTCAGCTGACAACATGCACATATATGTGTGTATATTGCCTGTGCTTCTTGATGCTAATCCGGCTGATTGATTTGATGCAGCACGAGAAGAAGCAGGCGAAGAAGGATCCTGAGAACGCCGGGTCGCACAAGTTAAAAGAAGAGATCGCCGCCACCGTCGCCGTCGGCAGCGCCGGCTTCGCCTTCCACGAGCATCACAAGAAGAAAGAAGCAAAGAAGCATGGCCATCACCATTAGCTAGCTGGCTATATCTTGCACACTTACCTGTATTTTAGTACCGATACGTATACTAGTTATGCCGCTCCATTTGGTTTCCTGTATAGTTGCACGTTCGTATGATGTATTGTTAGCTATGTCGCCTGTCGGTTACGTGATTTGGTCGATGCATGTAAATATACTATCCATTTATCAATAATACGTTTATTAGCGTCAGCGTGTGCCACCATCTGTGTTTTTGCGTTTCTAGTTCAGATCAGCCTGAGAAGCCGTCTATTTACGGTGTGATTTATACGTTTTATTAAGCTATAAATCCTTAAATAAACTATTAGGCTGAGAACCATTGAAAAACTGTAAAGTTATGCCAAAGGGTGGCAGGGATGACAGTAGGCGGAGATAGAGATTTTAGTTTTCTTATAATCTTCGGTTTTTGATTTGTTAGCTTGGGTTTTCTGTTTTAATGCGCATGCCTGTGGCCTACATGTGTCCTGCCTTGTCCACATTCGGCCTGCTACCGCCTGCCCTTGCCACAATGCCACGGCCTACGGCTCCTAACCTAGGGGCGATGTGGCGGC
>KE372641.1:937367-951804 GCA_000418225.1 Zizania latifolia | reverse complement strand
TCCGGTATCAAACACCCATGAATCACTTGGACGAGTAGCAAGATAAATTTCAATAACATTTATACCTGAAGCGGAAGTCACACTTTCCTTTTTTTCTTTTGTTCTTCCAAGTACAACTTGCAATTCCTTCGCCAATGGCCAAGCTCATGGCAGTGGTGGCAAGTATCAGAGCTAGCAGGGCCCGACTTGGATTTTTCAGCCGAATTAGACTTAGAGCTCGAGATCGCATCTGGAGCTTTAGCCTTTCCCTTACGCTTTCTCTTCTTACTCTCCTTTTGAACCATCATCACATGACTAGGACTTTTCTTAAGGCTTTCCTCGGCTGTCTTGAGCATCCCATGCAATTCAGCCAATGTTTTCTTCATGCTATTCATATGGAAATTCATGATAAACGGCTCGAAGCTGTCAGGGAGCGACTGAAAAATCACATATGTGGTCAAATCATTATCAAGTTTAGAGCCAAGCTTCTCTAGGTTCTCAATGTAACCAATCATCTTGATCACATGAGGACTCACTGGACTGTCTTCTGCCAACCTGCACGCAAACAAGGACTTTGAGACATTATACCTCTCAGTCCGTGCTTGGTTCTCAAACATGCCCTTCAGCCTCACGATCATATCGTAGACATCCCTATCCTCATATTACTTCTGAAGCTCAGAGGACATGCAGGCAAGCATGAGACAGCTGACATCAACTGAATCACTGGCGTGCTTCTCATAAGCCCGCTTTTCAGCAATTGGTGTATCATCCGTTGGTTCATCAGGATGGGGTTCCTCTAGAACATAATCTTTTTCTCCTGTTTGAGAACGATTCTCAAATTCCTGTACTAGTCTATAAAATTTGTTCCAGATAATTTCTCCCTTTCAAGGATGGATCTCAGATTAAAAACGGAAGTGTTCTTTGCAGTAGGTGCCATGATCTACAACAACAATGCAATGTTTAGCACTATGCTATGTTAATCTTCTATCAAATAAAAGATATGTCACGATATATAAAATGATCGCTTTCCCTCTAACGACACATTGTGGGACAAGATCCATATTCATCTAACTCCTAGTGAGCTTTGGCATCACTGCTAGAAGATTAGTGACATAGGTAAGTAATACTTTGCTAATCATATCTCTATGTGACTCTTGTTTGTTAGGGTAGCATCCAATGCCCGACTCCCAACTCCATGCCCTAAAGCCCAAAACCGTTTTGATAACTTTGTTAAGCAAACCAATACTATGCATGTGGTGTCCGACATCCACCCTAACTGGTCAAGATAAAAGATGACACCCTGCTTTAGCAGACCCACCATCGATGATCAAGAACCTTAGTAGGTGCAGCTATTGAAAAGAGCATCAATACTTAATTTTCTGAGGAAAACTATTCTAACATGGTAATGATGCCTACCGCACATAGAACATAAAAGAATAGTATGACAGGAATATAAGTAAACATCACATGCAATCATATTAACTGTGACATGGTATGGCCCTCTCGCATGGTGATCTCTATCTCAATGGTTCCTGTCCATTGGATCATCACGCTTCAAGCCTCCATGAACCGGTATCAGCCTATTACATCTAATAGCACTATACTAATTACATGAGCTGAAGCATTACATGTCGACGCGCAGGTCGTATAACATTTGAACAGCCTTGGGCTGTAATCAACCATGACATGCAGGCCATATTATTATAAGCGAGTATCATATATTTTTCAAGGTCATACCAGTCACAACATTCCCTGTAAAAATGAGTTAGGCGAAATCTAGACGTGACTGAACTGGACCCGGAACTTCCGACTCAAGGCCGGAACTTCTGAAATCAACCTTCTGACTCGAATTTATTTTTGGCCCGGAACTTCTGGGTCATACCGGAACTTCCGAAAATCCAACGATAAAAACAATAAATCCAATCTATTTCTATCACATATCACCATATGTGATCGATCCAAATCGAACACTATACACGTAGGCTTTGATACCACTGTTGGGTTATGGGGAGGCTACGCTAGCGCTTAATTTCAAAATTTTACCCCGTTAGCCCAGAAACCATGCGTGTAATGGGATCATGGATCATTACCTCAAGCCTCGAGACGCGCTCAGGCAGCGGAAGTAGAGTCGATGAAGTGCTTCCTCGATCTGCTCCTCACAGCTCCGTCCGTTCGTCGACGGCGAAGTCGGCGTAATCCGGTGTTCTCTAAGAAAGAAGAACAGCACCGATACAGTAACGGTGCCTCTACGGTATCTACACATACAGAGATGGGATCACCTCGTGTCGGCGTGCTAGCACCACTCGCGAGATTTGGGAGATCAATCATAACACTTGTGATTGTGGAGAGAGGAGAGGTGTGGCGGCTAGGGTTCTCCACCAGGAACAATAGGAGCAATCAGCAACCTCTTCGTGCTTGCCCCACCTCTCTTTATATAGTACCCCATTATGGGCCTTTAATCTGTATTAAAGCCCAACAGATCTAATCTGTTCGTCTGGCCCGGAACTTCCGGCTACAGCCGAAACTTTCGGACCCCGGAACTTTCTACTACAATCGGAACTTCCGAAAATAACATTCTGTATCGAATTAATTCTCGACCTGGAACTTTCGGTCCAACCAGAACTTTCAGTTCTTCCAGAACCCGGAACTTCCGGCTACAGCTGGAACTTTTGGTTCGTCTAGAAAATCGAATACCGGGGCTGGCCTAGAACTTTTGGTCCTAGCAGAACTTCTGGATGCTCCAGAACCCGAAACTTCTGGCTACAGCCAGAACTTTCGGTTCCCCCAGAATTTTCTTGGACACAATGCCATCATCCCCTTGCCTCACTGCTTCACCGACCATCCCGTCGCAACGCCGCTACCACCGCTACTCTCCAAGCCATCACCGTAGCCCCACCAAAAACTAAGCATGATGCCCACGACGACAAGTAGGAGGGTTCAAGATGATGGTGGTGACTTTGGTGATGCCGGTGCATCGGCTTCATTACGGCGACGATGCCCACAGCGACGACAACGATCCTTCAAATTATGGACTAAACTAATGCCTCGTGAGGATTTCCAACTTTTGAGCTAAGTAACTTCATCTTATGGATTAAATTAGTGTTAGGGTTCTAAGTTTTAAGTTGGAGAATTTTATTCAGGCTTATGAATCTGTGTTATTTCCTTCTGATGATGTTTAATGAATACTTAATTTTACCAATTGTGTGTCTGATTGCTCAATTTTAGTCATAATCGGAAGGGTTTCATACTAATTGGAGAAGAACATGAAAAACTAAAAGGAGCAGTGAGGTTTTCCTCTCATGCATTCACAGGTGCCTCACTACTTCTGTGTTGTTGTGTTGTGCAGCGCAGTGCAGCTGTGTTGCTATACATTCATGCTCCTTTTAATATATGTTTCAATGAGAGATGGCTTGCCCTGTATGTGTAGTGCAACTATGTTGCTATACATGAGCCTATAGGACATGTCTGTAGCTGCTAATAGTACTCATTAAACATCATCAGATGGACACACCTGCACTTTGCCCATGCCATATACTGTGTTGCCCATGTCGTCCACTGGTGAGGCGTACTTCACAGTATGTTCTTGATCGAGCTAAATAGCTTTCATGCTTCCGTTGATCCATTTCCTCTGGCTTCTTTGCGCCTAGGTTCTTGCTTGCTTCTATCCACGGTGACTGATAGTTGTTGTTCGTTTGCTCTTCGTTCACTTCTGTTCTAGGTTGCTCATTGTGTCTCTATGATGTAGGCAGGCTTGTTGTTGTGATCATTGTGTCTCTATCGTTCACTTCGTTCACGCCTGGGAGAAGAAGTTGTTTCTTGAGGTCAAGGTAATTGCTTTGATCTTTAACTTTATTAACAATTGCTTGAACTTTGCTTTCTCACTAAGAAGTATCAAGAATAGGCAGAATGGTCGAAATCTACTGCTCGGTTATATCTCAGTGAGTGAGTGGTTTGAGCTTTTGAGGACTCCTCTTTTGTTCTATTTGATTATTATGCCGTGATGGGAGATACTAACATGGATTCTGTGGGGTGGCAATTGGTTTTGTCTAAAGAAAAGTAACTCGCTATAAATATCTTAATTGTCTAGAAAAATATCCCATGAACAAGAAGATAGAAATATGTGTGGAATATTGTGAATTCATCTCTGCTGCTATGCTTTACATTGTGTTTTCATCATGTTGCTATGCACATAGCAATATGCTTAATTGTGTCATGTGCATATATATATTTCTTACACATTCTGTCAAATAGTGAACTTTTGTTGTCTAATCTATCATCCATGTGGCTGAGCAGCGGGTTAATATACGGACCAAGATCGAGGAAGAAGAGAAAGAGAAGCTTCAAAAGTTGCAGCGAGAGTGAGATTGAAGTCCTAGCCTAGCAGAATATGTGCCATTGCCTTATCTGCCTGTACCAAAATAAACGATTTAATGTGTGTTTCAATCCTGTTGTGTGGCACTTGCTTGTTAGCCATGGCATACCCATGGTCTGTTATCGTTTTTGAAGTAGGCAGCACTGCTCCTCTTTATGTCGTCTCTTTTCTGTTAGCTCTTCATGTTTCAATAGCAGTAGCTGGTTTCTTTCTTTCCTGCTTTGATTTTTTGCAGACCTTGCGGCCATGGTTTTCTTTCATCTTAGTTCCGTGGTTTGCTGTGCTCCTTTGCCGGAGACACATGATGTATTGCTCTGTTTCATGGTATTTGTGTGTGTGTGCGCATGCAGTTCATTCCTCGCGTGATGGATTTCTCTGTTTCCTGGTGTTTGTGTGTGCGTGCATGCTGTTCGTTCCTCTTGGATCTTTCAAGCATGCGTCAGTGACAGGAGAGATTTCTCTGCTTGCCGTAGCATGCGTGCTAGATCTCTCGTTTTTGTGAAGAATACCCTTGTTTTTTTAGAACTTACTAACTCATGTTATTAGTAAATCAGCCTCAAGTTGACTCAAACTCATTAAGTAATTTCTTTAAATTCTATCACTTCTTTTACAGCGCGCTGGCCATTCTTGTAAACTACAATGGCATTGTGGGCATCAAAGCATTTGCTCATGCATGTGCATACACTAAATACGATATACAACCATTATGAAACAAGTATGACCAGCACGGACCAAATAGGAGTCGGAACTTTTTGATGAATGGTGATGTGAACTTGTGAAGTGAATTTGTGATGTAAATTGTGAATGTGAATTTGTGATGAATTTAGGATGAAATGTCAATTTGAGATGACTCTGTGATGAATTTGGAATGAAATGTGAATTTGAGATGAAATATGGATATATACGTGAAAATGTATGTGGATTTGTGTATGTGAATGTAATGAATTTTGTAAAAAAATTTAAGGGTTTGCCGAGAACACCTTCAAACACATATAATCGCGCCACGTGGTGTGATTCTATGCATTCTGGCAACCTTCGCTGAGTGTCAAAGCTAAGTTTGCTGAGTGCCTTACGTGGCACTTGGCGAAGCCACGAACCCGGTGACACGCCACGTGTCTGGCCGAGCGCGTGGACACGTGGCGTGCCCTCGAACGCTGTCAGGTTCGTGGCTTCGCCGAGTGCCACGTAAGACACTCGGCAAACATGTGCCCGTTCGCAGAGTGCTCGGCGTGGCACTCGATGAAGCCACCGTCACGTCGCCCCGACCGTTACGTACCTTTTTGTGCTGAGTGTCACGCCGGGTACTCGGCAAAGCCGACGTGGTGCTCGGCGAAGGGTTCGCCGAGTGTCCGATAAAAAACACTCAGCGAACCCCTATTCGTTGACAGCAGATTCGCCGAGTGGGGTACTCGACGAAGTCTTCACCGAGTGTAAAATGGTCTTCCCCGAGCACAATTTTCCTATAGTGTGAGTCGGAACTTTTTTTCAGCGATAACAGTATTCAGATTCAAAAAGCCGAGTGAAAAGTAGTTTAGAACAGAGAATACTTGGGTACAGGGCATGAGCTACATGACCAATCGCAGCAAGTATCTAGGTACAGATCACAGGCCAGACTTCACTGACAATCTAGAACAGAAACAGGCAAACGATAGTGATAGTCAAGAAATAGAAAAGTTTTACCTGTCACGTTTGAAAATTGAAAACATGACAAAATTGGGCAAGTAGCTAGCCAATACCTGCAGGTTGAAGAAGACTCATTCCGATTAATTCCTTGTCGATCCATCGGTGGCTCGACGCGTTTAAGCATCCACAGAGAAAAACGTTGATTCATTCATTAGTCGATGTTATCGCGTCACTATCGAGTCTTGAAAGACACAGAGAAAGAAAGGGTGTCAATTTCGTTGGATGGTCGTTCAACAGCCGGGCGTCACTTTAATTAAAATATATTACGTTTGGAGCTGAGTTAGATTTTTCACTAATTATTTAAAAAAATAATAGCAGTTTAATAAAAAATAAGAAGTTGTACAGATCGATCGACACCTACGTACGCACAGCGCGTGTGTATTTTTATATACATGTATATGTTGTATATGCATATACATGTATATATGTATGTATGTATGTATGTATGTATGTATGTATGTATGTATGTATGTGTACATGTGTGTGTACGTATATATATTTATTTACAGGTACGACGTACGTGGGCAGTAGGCTTCCTGCTGCCTTCGTGCCCGGACCGACCTACGTACTGTACAGTCTATACGTACGTGTTGTACGTGCGCAAAAATACAGAACGAAACGCGTTACGTCGCTTTATCTATCGATTGCGTGGGGAAACTAAACAAAATTATATTTGTGGAATTTTCAAATTTGCAAGCCGTGTGTTCTTGCTTGGTCACTTTGGCTCTATGCCTCTATATAAGGAGAAGCAAGCATTACGAGATCTCCCAACCATCCATCACACACAATTACTACCTGCTCGATCGATAATCGCAACGACGCGTGCATCAACGTCACAAACTCGTAGAATCGATCACAACTCACAAAGCTACCTCAAAAGAGTGCAGCTAATGGGGCACCACCACAAGAACGACGAGGCCGCCGGCGACCACCGCAAGGAGGAGAAGCACCACAAGCACATGGAGCAGCTCGCCAAGCTCGGCGCCGTCGCCGCCGGAGCGTACGCCATTGTACGTACCAACAACCTAGCTACCTACCTATAGATCGAATTCTCAGCTGGCAACTGTGCTTGATGCTAATCCGGTTGATTGATTTGATGCAGCAAGAGAAGAAGCAGGCGAAGAAGGATCCTGAGAACGCCAGGTCGCACAAGTTAAAAGAAGAGATCGCCGCCACCGTCGCAGTCGGCAGCGCCGGCTTCGCCTTCCACGAGCATCACAAGAAGAAAGAAGCAAAGAAGCATGGCCATCACCATTAGCTAACTAGCTATATCTTGCACACTTACCTGTATTTTAGCAGCGATACGTATACTAGTTATGCCGCTACTATACATTTGGTTTCCTGTTTAGCTGCACGTTCGTATGATGTATTTTTTAGCCATGTCGGTTACGTGATTTGGTCGATACATGTAAATATACTATCCATTTATCAATAATAGTTTATTAGCGTCAATGTGTGCGCCACCATCTTTGTGTTTTTGCGTTTCTAGTTTAGGCTAGACTGAGAAGCCACCTATTTATGATATGATTTATATGTTTTATTAAGCTACAGATTCTTAAATAAACTATTATAGACTGATAACGATAGAAATACTATAAAGTTGAGCCAAAGGGCGACAGTATTCACGAGCAACGATGGCTGAGGGGGGCAGGGATGACACAAGACAGAGATAGGGGTAGGCACAAATTAACTGTGAACTAAAAACCGAACCGAATTAAACACTATTTTAGTTGTTTTTTTAAGAATCTTCGGTTTTTGTTGTTGTTAGCTTGGGTTTTCGGTTTTAGCATGCCTGCATGTGGCCTATATGTGTCGTGCCTCGGCCCACATTCGGCCTGCTACCGCCGGCCCTTGCCTCGGCCTGCTGCTCCAAACCTAGGGGTGATGTAGCGGCGGCCACTGCCTGTCTGCCATCGCCGCCACTCTCATGCACGCCGTCGACGTAGTCCGTCCACGTTGTGCCGACGTGGCCGTTGTTGCACCATCCCCGTCGTCGTCCTAGCCCGCCCACCCACCGTGGCGCTGACGCGGGCGCGGACACCATCGCGTCATCGTGACCTATGCCACCGCCATCGTCAACACGTCCCGTCCACCCATGCCGTTGTTGGCGCTGGTTTGACTGAGTTACTTGGTAAAAACTGATAAAAAACGAACTGAAGTATTTCGGTTTTTAATTTTAGTTTTACTATTTTTTACACAGTGTTCAGTTTCTATTTTCTAGAGACCAACCTTTGTATAAACCAAATAAACTGAGTGCATGTCCCTATGCAGAGACAACGGGAAGACAAGGGCGGCAAGGTTTCGATAGCATTATAAGTAATTATCGCTAAGAGCCTAAGAAGCAGTGGCGGAGCCAGGATCTTGACATGCCTGGGGCTTAAAACTAAGCGGAAGCGGAGGCCGCACGAGCGCGGTGCGGGCACTGGCCAGGTGTGGCACGGCCGCTAGCCGCCTAGTCGGGAGCGGAGCGGGCCGCGAGCGCTGGCTGGAGGAGCGGGGGCAGAGGCGTCGGACGAGGGCGCTGGTCAGAGGGCAAAGGCGCCAAATACGGGCGCTGGCCAGAGGACGGAGGCGCCGGACGTGGGCGCTGGCCTAGGGCAGAAGCGTCGGACGTGGGCTGGCCGGAGATGCGGAGGTGGCGGAGCGTGGGGCGGCGGCCGGCGCGGTCTCAGTGGGACTTAGGACACTAGCTGCTAGGGTTCTCATAAATGATGATGACTTCGGTGGACCTCGCGCAGGATAGGCCGCTGGCAGTAGGGAGGAATGAGATCTAGTCTCAGCTTCAGACTGGGCTTAAAGAGTGGAGCTAAACTTTTTACTATTTAATTTTTTAGAAAAAATATTGTACTATAAGCTAAAAAAAATTGGGCCTAGGGCTAAGACCCAAGCTGCCCTAGACCCAGTTCCGTTCCTGCTAAGAAGCTATGAAATCTACAGATAAGTAACTTACAGTTTGTATTAACAAAATCTATTACAGTTGAAAACAATCTATATTCATCTAGATACTTATTTAGATATTCGTTTGATTTAGATTTTAGCTTTCTAAACGAGAAGTATATTGAAAAAATTGAACCAAACTCACCCTAGTAAAATGACTTGCATGAAAACAAACGGCAACAAATATACTACGATGGCACTGTGGACATCAAAGTATATTGAGATTAACAAGTATGACCAGCACGGACCAAATAGGAGTCGGAACTTTTTTTCAGCGATAACAGTATGCAGATTCGAACAGCTGAGATAAAATATGTTTAGAACAGAGAATACTTCGGTACAGGCATGAGCTACATTACATAACCAATCGCAACAAGTATCTGAGTACAGATCACAGGCCAGACTTCACTGATAATCTAGAACAGAAACAGGCAAACGATAGTGATAGTCAAGAAATATATTGAAAAGTTTTACCTGTCACGTTTGAAAATTGAAAACATGACAAAATTGGACAATTAAGTAGCCATCGTATCACCTGCAGGTTGAAAAAGACTCGTTCCGATTAATTCCTCGTCGTCTCGTCGATCCATCGGTGGCTCGACGCGGTTAAGCATCCACAGAAAAACGCATGTTAACCTACAAGGTGTCACCATCGAGTCTTGGAAGACACAAAGAAAGAAAGGGCGTCAATTTCGTTGGATGGTCGTTCAACAGCCGGGCGTCACTTTAATTAAAATATATTACGTTTGGAGCTGAGTTAGATTTTTTTACTAATTATTTTAAAAAATTTATAGCAGTTTAATAAAAAAATAAGTTGTACAGATCGATCCACACCTACGTACGCACAGCGTGTGTATTTTTATGTACATGTATATGTTGTATATGTATATGTTTGTATGTATGTATTTATATGTGTGTGTATACATACATGCACGACGTACGTGGGCAGTAGGCTTGCTTCCTGCTGCCTTCGTGCCCGGACCGACCTACGTACTGGACAGTCTGTGCGTACGTGTTGTGTGCGCAAAAATTACTTGATCGCGCCTACGATAACACGACTCAAAAATACAGAACGAAACGCGTTACGTCGCTTTATCTATCGATTGCGTGCGTGGGGAAACTAAACAAAATTAAATTTGTGGGATTTTCAAAATTGCAAGCCGTGTGTTCTTGCTTGGTCGCTTTGGCTGCTCTATATAAGGAGAAGCAAGCATTGCCAGATCTCCCAACCATCCGCCACACAATTACTTCCTACTAGATCGACGACGCGTGCATCGTCACAAACTGACAAAGCTAGCTCAACAGAGTGGCAGTTAATGGGGCACCACCACAAGAACGACATGGCCGCCGGCGACCACCGCAAGGAGGAGAAGCACCACAAGCACATGGAGCAGCTCGCCAAGCTCGGCGCCGTCGCCGCCGGAGCATACGCCAAGGTACGTACCAACACCCTAGCTACCTACCTATAGATTGAATTCGCAGCTGACAACATGCACATATATGTATATTGCCTGTGCTTGATGCTAATCAGGATGATTGATTTGATGCAGCACGAGAAGAAGCAGGCGAAGAAGGATCCTGAGAACGCCAGGTCGCACAAGTTAAAAGAAGAGATCGCTGCCACCGTCGCAGTCGGCAGCGCCGGCTTCGCCTTCCACGAGCATCACAAGAAGAAAGAAGCAAAGAAGCATGGCCATCACCATTAGCTAGCTAGCTATATCTTGCACACTTACCTGTATTTTAGTAGCGATACGTATACTAGTTATGCCACTCCATTTGGTTTCCTGTCTAGTTGCATGTTCGTATGATGTATTGTTAGCCATGTCGGTTACGTGATTCGGTCGATGCATATAAATATACTATTCATTTATCAATAATAAATCTATTAGCGTCAGTGTGTGCGACCATCTGTGTTTTTGCGTTTCTAGTTTTTGCGATCTGTGTTTTTGCGTTTCTAGTTTTTGCGATGACGCTAGGCAGAGACAACGGGAAGACAAGCGGCGAGGTTTAGATAGCATTACAGGTAATTATCGCTAAGAAGATATGAAATGACGAGTAACTTTCAGTTTGTAGTAAATGAGTAACTTTCAGTTTGTAGTAACAAAATCTATTACAGTTTGTTCCAATACTCATTTGATTCAGCTTTCAGCTTTTTAATCAAGAAGTAAGTTGAAAAAACTGACCCAAACTCACCCCTAGTAAAATGACTTGTAGGAAAACGAGCGGCAACAAATAAACTACAATGGCATTGTGGGCATCAAAGCATTTGCTCATGTGCATACACTAAATACGATATACAACCATTATGAAACAAGTATGACCAGCACGGACCAAATAGGAGTCGGAACTTTTTTCAGCGATAACAGTATTCAGATTCAAACAGCTGAGTTAAAATAGGTTTAGAACAGTGAGAATACTTCGGTACAGGCATGAGCTACATTACATAACCAATCGCAACAAGTATCTGAGTACAGATCACAGGCCAGACTTCACTGATAATCTAGAATAAAAACAGGCAAACGATAGTTGATAGTCAAGAAACAGAAAAGTTTTACCCGCCACAAACAGACTGTCAGGAGTTCTACCTGCGCCTTGGAGAAGGTGAGCTGCTGCTCCGGCTGTCACTAGAGACGCTTCTTCCTCTACGATTCCTTCAAAAAAATGGCATTTATATGAGAACGTAGTTATCACATTAGAATTGCTAGTAGATGCAAAATACTAGAAAAGTGACATTAAAAATGTGTTACCTTTGGGGACTACGACTCCTTGATACTCTTCTTGGTCCCTATTCAAGAAAAAATATTAACATCTAACCACATTTTTAGCAGAGCTTTTAACTAATAAGTAATCGATAGCATGATCAACAGTAACATAAGCAGACATTAGACAGTGTTCTCTATAAGAGACCACAGATAACACAACACATGTAGCACTTACCCTCCTTGGAGGGCTGGGTGATCGAGAATATGATGAATCAGACCTTCCACGCCTCAATGGAGGTCCTCGACCCCTGCTACCACCGTGACAATTAGAAATACACAGAATACCGTTTATAATGTTTAATAGAGAGATGTCAATGGAAGATTTTAGAGGCTGCTGGTATGCGCGCACATGTGTTAGAGAGTTCTATTACCTTCGAGGAGAAATCGATCTGGAACGAGAGTGAGGAGGACGGCGAGGAGGGGGGGAGCGACTATGACGACGTGGCGGTAGTGGCCTTCTTGGAGGACTTCTCGGCCTCCTTGGGGGTGGTGACCTGGAGAAAAAAGTAAAATTAATTAACACAATGGTTATAGACGGAAATGAGGAAAAAGCCTCCAACACAACTTTTAAGGCAGGACGGAAATAAAGAACCCAACAAATAAAATATGGGTGAAACGAGTTAAGGAACCAGCATATGTAGGTTTCAATGTAATTGTATATACAGTGTATCGTATTAACATTACTTGATGAGAAAGGCACATTGCACAAAAATGATTGATGAACCAAGCTCAAAGTGACTCACCGCCGTCTAGGAGGCCCTGGGGAGCGTCTGCGCGGTGATGGGCTGCCACGAATCCTCCTAGGCGAGGGACTGTTGTGAGAACAGTATCAGGAATTCTTGTCACAACACCCAAGACATGAAAGTAATTGACAAATTGCTCACCGCATTGGTGACCTATGTCTTCTAGGTGGCGGAGAGGGAGAACGTCTTCTAACTGGAGATCCTGGTCTC
The DNA here is from genome assembly GCA_000418225.1 of Zizania latifolia. Classification (NCBI taxonomy): domain Eukaryota; kingdom Viridiplantae; phylum Streptophyta; class Magnoliopsida; order Poales; family Poaceae; genus Zizania; species Zizania latifolia. The sequence continues at coordinate 939,118 of KE372641.1, read as the reverse complement.
CGGCGAGGTGTGTCACCATGCCTGACAGGCGAAGGATCTGCTCGACGACGAATAGGTGGAGAATCAAGACGACGCCTAGGAGATGGATCAGGTTGACGCCTGGGTGATTCAACCCTTCGGTTTGGAGGGGTCCTCTTGCATGGAGGTGAAGCTGGCTTTCTACGTGGAGATGCTGTTGACAGGGATGTATGGGATTAAACCATCAGAGGCTATAAAACATGGACCTACAAATCCAAATCTAGATGGAGCAAAAGCAAAAATTAGCACATTGAGGTTCCTATGAAAGATCCAGAAGACTATATTATAATACTACACCATCTGACTAAATTATAAGCTGTAAAGCTTCAGAAGCTTACGTTCCCTGGGCCGCTGCTGCACATCCTTTTCAGCACTAGTAGCACCTTTATCATTATGAGGAAGAGGAACATCTCTTTTTGGAGGAGGGGGAGGTGGTGCCTTCACAGGTGAAGGAGCCTTTTGGCGTGGTGCAAGTGTGAATCTCAGCTTAACAATATTTCCATCAATTTGACCCTGTACATGTTTCAGCAATCAAGTTAGCTGATTTGTTTATCAAATGGGAAAAACATAAACATAGGGCAGCAGGCATACGCCATCCATGTAAAGAAGAGCTTTCTCAGCATCAGATCTCTTCTTGAACTCAACATATCCGTACCCACGAGGAAGGTTAACCTAAATAAGAAAATGAGGAGTCAATGTAAACAGGAGGTTCCTCGGATAATGTCAATGCAAAGCAAAACAGTAACTTACCATTCGGTCCATTGATAGCTCCACATTAACCACTTCACCAAAGTTCTCTACAAAATAAGGCTAGTCAGCCATTATATTTTGTGGTGCTTCATTCATCACAACTGTAATACATACAGAATAACTGGAAAAAAAATAAAAAATGCCTTTATGCTATGTTTGTGCAAACACCCAACTATGATATCATGCAGCAGTACAGTCTTGTAATGCCCGTGCAGATACTGTAACAAGCATGGCCTCTCATTATCATGGGCCACAAAAGAGTTCAACAGTGGTTGACATCCTGCAGCTCAACGATGACATGCTGGTGTGGGAGGGGCATAATAATGTGCACACTGGATCTAGCAGCACAAGCTACTGAGTTGCTGTGGATCTGATGCAAAGCCCGTGAGGCATCCAGCATACCAGTGCATAGCAACAAGCAGAGAGGAGGAAAGCATCCAGAAGGAAGTTTAGTGTGTCTAGGAGTATTAGGAAAGTTTAGGAGATAAATTGGAGTTTAAGTTTGCAAGTTAGTGGACGTCCATGCCTTAGGGGACAAGAGACTCAAGTCTAATCAGTCCTATACTCCTATATAAGGATGTCAACTATACTTAATAAGACAAGAAATAAAACTTACTTGCCTCTATTTTCCCTTCTGATCCTGCTAATCCTCTCATCTGAAAACTGTAACCCCACTTTAACCCATGCCTAAGCACATGCAAAATGTTTACAGGTGTCAACTACAACCTTGAGGTTGTCATAGTTACCACTTTTTGGGAGAGGGGGATAAAATTGATGGTACATCTAACATGCATCAGTAACTTCTAAGCCAGTATCAATAAGTTAACTATCATAGTTGTCATGGCGTCGCCTAATCGTCGCCTAATCGACGATTAGGCGTCCAGGCGGCCGCTGGCCGACGCCACGGCCGACGACTCGCCACATGCGAGTGTGGCGTCCGCCTCAGCCAGTGTGGCGTCCGCCTAATCGGTTAGGCGTCGCAG
>KE372641.1:922674-936732 GCA_000418225.1 Zizania latifolia | reverse complement strand
GGTAATGCTATTGTATGCTTCTGGATCCAGAAATAGAATAGGTTATTTCTTGTGGTAATGCTATATGTGAATTCCTGTATGAAATAATGCTGAATTAGTATTGCTGATGTGTCTGTCATATATGGATCCACAAAATAGAATAGGTTATTAACTTATTTGTTGTGCCATAAATTAATATTGCTGTAAATTTCTTGTGCTATAAATAATTGTGTTATATTGCTGCTACATCATTTATGAAGTGAGTATGGCGTCGCCTCGCCGCACGCCATACTCGCCTAAAAGGTGTGAAGGTAGTTTGGCGCCTCGCCTCGCCGCCGTAACAACTATGTTAACTATAAAACCAAGTTACAAAATCATTTTTGTGCACAGTCAGATTGCAGAACAACATAGGCTGAGGTAAGGACTTGCATGTTCTGTCAGGACATGGGATGAAGCATTGGCTCATTATTGTAGCAAGAGGAGCATCCATTAGATGAATCTACCAGCAGAAAGGCCAGTGTGGATAGCACTTGACCAACCTTACAACAGGATACTCCATCAAAACACAAGGGCTCAAGATAAAAAAAGGAAAACACCACAGAATAAATTAGAAATTTAAACACACACAAAATGCAGATTGAAGAATGACAATAGTCCTAGAAGAATTTGTGAACCCATGAGTTAGCTTAGCTCAGTTAACTATCAGAAAAGGAATTTTTTGCAAATGCAAACATAAAATTAAATCCACCCTCTATAGAACTGTTATACAGAGCTTAGTGCATTATATAGCATTGTATAACACGAGGGTAAATTTTTTACTCGCAGTGTATTTTAGGGGTAAAATTCTTACAGGCGCATATTTTTAATTGGATATGCCCTCAAGTAAAAATTTTACTAATAGGCTGCGCTATGTAATATACATCACATACAGCGTTGTATAGCGCAACCGTCACCCTCTAATACAGAGTAATAACTCGATTGTAATAGTATTATGAATCCAACAAGAAATCATATTGATACTTAACTTCCAACAGGAATAATGAATAAATCACAAGAAAATATCAGTTCTAACTCACCAAATATCTCTTTCAAATGAGCTTCATTAACATTCCTGGACAGATGATCAATGTGAAGAACAACTGATTCAGGAGCAGGAGATGCTTTCCTGAAAAAAAGAATTGACCACTATTCAATAATGTAGGGTAGAGAGGGAGATAGCAAACTGCATGATGTAACGACTTCTGCTTCAGAAGGAAGCATTTTTTTTTACCAAAAAAAGGAGGGCATCATACATCACAATCGAAGTATGAAGAACAAGTAGCAACATAGAAGCTAAATAAAAAAACTATACTAAAAGCTACTGCTATTTGTAGCCTGTTAACATAAAGGAGTTAATATAACAGATACTGTGAGAAAGATTTGTATTAACACCTAGCAATTAGCATTCTATGCTACTATGTTAGTTGCTGAATAACAATTTCAAATTTTCAATCCATAAAAATGTTTAAAAAGTTCAAACACAGCATGCTTAAACATATAAGCATCGAAGCAGTTCCAATAGGAAAGGAAAAATGCAGATATATGCAAACTTATAATTGTACCTAGGAGGTGAAGCCTTTTTAGGAGGTGGTGATGGCGAGTGCCCTTTCTTTGATGGTGATCCACTTTTAGCAGGGGGTGAAGGTGATCGACCTTTCCGTGCTCCAGGTGAGCTGCAAAGACAATATCAGCAAAGTACATTGGTCTTTCATAGCTACCTTATCCCACACAAAATGTTTACCTATAACAATTCACTATCCCTACAAAAAATCAATTACATCAGAGTGTTTTGGGGGCAAATGTATGTGAGCGAGAACTAGAAGCAAATTAAAATTGAAAAGCACCAGTGACCAAGGTTAATGAAAGTAGCAAGCATGAAGGGCACCCAAGCAATTTCATAAACAACACATCAGATGAATTCAGATCAGAAGATATTGAGTTGCATGAATTTCAGACAGATCTGTTTCATACGTAAACTATGTGGTAGTGCAAACCTACAAGGGATACTGGACTGGCACTGGCACTGTAATAAAACGTCACATCAGTTACGCAATTGTTCATGTTCTTGGGGAAACATCGCTTCTTTGTTGAGGATGGAAATGAAAAGTACGCCACTCTTAAACCATCCATATATGGTTAACACATACACAATAGAACCAATAGCCTCGCATGTACATACTCCAATTGCAATATGTTCCCAGAAAATGGGGGTCTAAACAATGTCCCGTACCTTCTTCAACTGCTCAATCCTCAGGGAATGTATAAGGAACAGCTACACAAGATATAGGGCTTCTGTTTTTAACAAAGGGACACTCATTTATGGTTCTTAAGGTGGTAAGGCAAGGCGATGCGACCTACCCCCTTCCAGAAGTCTAGGCACTTAAGGCGCACGGTGAAACAACACCATACACACATCCTAACATATAAAATCAGGCACATCCTAACTGCAATGAGCACAGGAAGCCAGGGAGAGTCCAGCACAACACTGCAATCAGCACAGGAAGTCAAGGAGAGTCCAACACAGCAAATCGGACACTTGAGATAAAATGAAATCAGCACAGGAAGAGTCCGGGTCTGAAGTCAAGGAGAGTCCAGCACAACAAATCAGGCACTTCAGATAAAATGAAATCAGGACAGGAAGAATCTGGGCCCTTGCAACCTCTGCCAACCTCGCCGGGCTCCACCAAACGCCAACTTCTGCTGCTCACCTCCGCCACCGCCAACCGAAGCAAACCAGGTGCCGCCGCCTGCTGAAGCAAATCAGGCGCCACCGACGCCAACCGAAGCAAATCGGGCACCACTGCCTGCCGAAGACCCCATCGCTGCCACCTGCCACAGCAAATTGGGTGCTGCCACCGTCGCTGAGCAGAGCAAATCAGCACCGCCGCCGTTGCCCTCTCTTTTTCGGTTTTTCCCTCCACTCTAGACCTCCTTCCCTCTCTTCTCCTCTTTTAACCCCTAGTTCCTAATCTCACGCATTGTTTTCCCGCTCCATACCTATGTTTTCCGACTTGAATGCCCTGTGTGCATCCCATTTGGCATCCGCCTCAGGCCACTGGGCGTCATGACGACTTCAATCGCACCTAGGCGACGCCACAGGGAGCAAGGCGGACGCCATATGGGCGCAAGCCAAGGTGAGACCGACGCCCAGAGCCTGCCTGTGCCAGGACGCCTAAGCGTCGCCTTAAAAAGAATGCTCAAATTAGTAAATCTAACGCAATTCTTAAAACTTACAAAGCACAAACATTCGTATACTTGTTGACACAAATCGGTTGCACGGAACAATACCAGCCTAAGAATCCAAACCTAAAATACCCCCAAAGCAAGAGTGGCAGCGTGCATTCGAGAAACTACAAACAACTCGAAACCCCGTCAACCCTGAACAAAGCACGCCAAAAATAAAAATCTCAAGACGTAAGCACATGGTATCGCGGGAAGGCGGGGTCTCACCTGCCCTTGGCAGCGGGAGGGGAGCGGCTTCGGGACGGGGACGAAGACGACGAGAGGGAGCGCGAGCGCGAGCGGGATGAACCGGAGCCGGAGGAGACCGAGCGCGAAGAGGATCCCGAGGAGGAGCGCGAGGCGGAGCGACCGCGGCGCGGCTTCGCCATCGTCTCCGACGGCGGCGGCGGCCGGGCGAGCGGGAGGTGGGTTTGGGACCTCGGGGTGTTGGGCTAGGGTTTTTAGTAAGGATCCTCGCGGAGGAGGAATACGCAAACTCGCAAAGCCAATTGGGATGGGCACACAGGTTGTCAATTATGGAATGGCCGGACGTGACATTTCGTCACTTAAAACGTATTTGCAATTCTGCTCAATTCCACTCTCATATCGATCGATTCCAATCGGTCAAAATTATATGTTAAATTATTTGCCACGTCATATTATATTACATTTAAGACAATTAGTTAACCATATATATTATGTCTAATTCTATTAGCATGTTTTTAATAAGAATATTGTACAAAATAAATTAATATTATTTTATAAAATTTTGGAATGGTACACTAGTATAACATTTCGTCCAAGAGCTAAACCTGAATAAAAATAGAATTAACAATGCGCACTGTGCAGTTTATCAGTTCATTCCCAAAAGCTTAACTGGGGCCACTTGTCTCCAAAAAACTACCAACGCCAATGCCGTTTTGGGGCTTCCATTTTTGCTTCGGTTTTGTATTAACTTAGAAAGAGATCACGAGCTTGAATTTTGCACGAGTTCTACAGAGTTTCGCGACTATTTTGTTATGTTTTAACAATATACTATTACATTACAAGTAATTGTTAAACCAATTCATTTAGGAGAGATTAGAGTGAGCAGATAGATAACATTGTACATCCAATTTGAACCTAGGGAATATCCCGTTGAATTTAGGCTAATAAAAACCGGGGGTACAACGTACACATTCCTGCACGATGGTAATTATTTATCCGGATAGCAGTGTACCACACAGTCAAACATAACAGAAGAATACCAAGCAAGTCAAATCACTTTATAGTACACGCAATGTTTTGATCGGAACATACAATTGATCGCATCGCTTACTTTCAATTCAGAACTCAGAAGTTAAATCTTCTCTTAAGTTTGTAAAGACATTACCAAACTACATGGTATACTGGTATTATACACATATTTCCAAAAACATTCCATCAGGATCTTACTCTGCCTACAACTTGCGGCTTATGAGCTAACATCTTTCAAAAATCCTGTAGAGTTTCTCCAGGGAAGCAACCTGCATAATAAGTTTAAAATCAAAGCTCTGAATTTGCAGCTGTTATCATTAATAATTGTAATCTGCACAACTTTTTGGTATAACACTTCAATTCATTCCGAAGTTTTTTCTTTCACTTGTCTACCAAAAACAAGATAATCTACTCAAAAGTGTCGCAAGCATGTGGCCTGGAATTGAAGAAATTGCTGCTTCTAAATGATCAGAAAGAACCTTAACCAAAGTTAGAAAAGAACCTGCACAAATGTCCCATCTGTCGCCATTGACTTTGGGGGCTTAAGGAAAAGTCGCATGGACGGAAACAAGACATGCTGAATGGTCCACTCACGTTGAGCCCATGCTGCTTCTGCTTCCGCGAGTAGTTCTTGATCAACATCATTTTCATCTGTGGTACATTTAGTGTTCAGAACCACTGGCGGTTATTTGTGAACCAAAAGACATATCATTCAATGCTGCAATTGACCATGAATATCTAGCTGTAGCATTACATCTCATGTCATGGATTTTTGTTGGATGTGTCATCAAATTACATGGCATGTTATATGACTGGTCGCGGAGTAGTAAACTGGGACAATCTCCCCATTCAGTTATATACTAAGATTACAACTTGGAATATTTGTTCTGTATGCACTTCAATGGATATAAAATATAGATATCATCCAACAAGCTCACCTGAGGTTAGATCATTGCCAACATACTCACCATCGGCCATGTGATCTTTGTTTTTCTTGTATAAATGAATGCCATTCCCAGATGGATTTGGAAGGATTGGAGGATGAAGTGCGTAGAAGTTTCCAATAGCAGCAGCTACTGTTCTGAAGCACTCTTTCTCATCGTCCCAGGTAACCTGTTATATGATGATAATGACATAAAAATAAGGAAAGCAACACCTCTTGGAGTTGAAATTAAGAAATATAAACCAGAATAATAAAACCTAACAAAAAGGAGTTACTTCTGGTTGTCATGGGCCAGGGCCACCAGGCCCATGGGCGAACAGTACCGCGCGGTACTGTTCACGTGAACAGTACGCGCAGCAGGCCGGGCCATGGCGCATAGAGTCTAGGGTTAGTTAAGAGTCTTGTTAGTTTACTTCTTCAATTACAGTTAGAGTCGGTTAGAATTAAATGGGATCCCTGCTCTATATAAAGGGGTCCATAGCGTGTAATTAGGAGGCAAGGAATAAAGATCAATCTACAAACCCTACCTTAGTTCTCTAAAGTCTCCCCCGTTCTCTAGAGTCTCCCCCGTTCTCTAAAGTCTCCCTCGTTCTCCAACATAGCTTGGCAAGGGGATCCACCCTACGCCAACCTATCCTACCGCTACGATCTACGCAGTCAAGGGCCTCCTACCCTAGGTGCCGACGCCCTTGACAACTGGCCCTGGCCCATGACACTGGTCTTTTGGATTCAACAGATAGTTAAAAACCATGTCCAAATCTAAATTAGATTAGGCAATGAATATAACAACTTAAAGAACTCAAGAAGAAGAAACCTACATCATTTCCTAAAGTCAACACAAATTCTGGAAGACGGTCCATATCAGGGGTGTACTGGTCAAGTACAACAGGAAGTCTTATCAAATTCCCCTCTTGATCAACGTGAATAGAGAAGTACTCATTAATCATCTCAGCATTTTCCTTTAGTATCTCAGTGTTCACCTGCAAACAAATAAATAGTATCTTTGTCAAAGGAACCCTGCTTCAGAAGTCAGTGGACTGCACCAAAAGTTCAAAACAAAAACAGAATGCAGAAGGAAGTGGGAAAAACATATACAAGATTAACAGACTCAAGCAATTGAGAAAAGAACTTACTTCTGCAATCTCCAGTTTCTGATCATCATTTTCATTAGTCATTAGTTCGTCATCTTTCAATGCCATCATCAGCAACTCCCGAAGTGGAGCTGGTTCACTAAGCTGCATTGCATTGAAATTCCCAAAACGGCACAAAGCTTGCTGGTACATAAGTTCTTTGCTGCATCACAAGTTGAATCGTCAAAACATATAGGAACCAACAAGAGTGGTTTACTGCAGAAGAAATAACCGATGCAATAGAGGTCAGTAATTGCAGGCGTGAAGTTGGATATGATATGCATGGGACAGCAGTTCAATTATGGTGTGATGAGTGAAACTGTGGTTCTGCTACCTATAATATGGCATGTCAGATATTTAAAATTTATATAACACAGACTAGCCATAGAACACTAGTCAAAAGGGAAAGGGTGATAAACAATATGCTGTAGAATTTACCTAACATTTACCACATTTACAAGATACAAGCGGGTATTGTGTTGTATCAAAGCAAAAACTTCATCAGCAAGTCCAACATATGTGCAATTCTTAACAATGTCCAAAAGGCCTAAAGAAAAAAACAATTAGTCCTGAACAATAGAGGCAGGCACTGCCCAAACAGGCACCAGGGACTAAGATGAGCTTACCAGGATGGAAGCTAGACTCTGTTTCTGCAAGAAGCTCATGACGGCTTGACAGATCACCAGAATCTTTTGGGTTTCTCCTTGATCTTACAACATTTCTTGAAGAACAATGTACAAGTAGAAAGGGAAAATCCCAGTGAAATTCAATGAATTAAAATAATACTTCTCTTTTCTTTAAACAGATTGTCTGAACTCTGAATTAGAAACCAATGTAATGAATAAATAAATTTCCATCACTTCCAACTAAACCAGGGCAATGTAAACAGCAAGTTCCACACATGAGGATGCTAGTGCACGTACGTGGTACACAATGCTAGGAGAGTAGCACGGAAAATATAAAAACGGTAACAGTTGTCAACTTGCTAACAAAGATCATACCTAACAGAAACAAGGTCAGATTTCTTTTCAAGATTTGAAGATTGCCCGTGCCAGTAAGTGTGCAACCTTCCAGATGGATTGCGTGGATCTGTTCTGACCATTTGGCTCACAGGAATTTTTTGAGATTTCATTCCTACAGTAAGAAATGGCTGAGCAGTGATGGTGGACCACTAACTAGATAGTTGAACATAAACAGTAAACTAATGTGCTAGTAGTAGACATCATAATTTTTACAATATTTTAGCTCGAAAAGGAATTTATAATGTAAACATTGAATATATTTTACATACCAGCACCCATGCTGGCATCAGTAACCTTATCCTTTTCTGTGATAGCTTGAGCAAGCCCTGATGAATTTACTGCCTGCAATGTACATGGAGCAGCATCAACGGGAATAAAGCTTGCATCAAAATGAAAAATGCATATGCAAATATTTTTTATGATGCAAATCACCAAAGTTTATCTGCAAATTCAATAGTTTGAACTTACATACTATAAGTTGATAGTAAGCAAGTAGCGTGAGTCTTTTATTTGACAAAGTATATTGAACTGGAGCACATATTATGTTAAACTTACATATATGATATATCAAAGTTTATAATAACCCATTCTGCATGCATACAAACACCATTAAACACACCAGACACCACAATGTGAAAACAAGGGAAGCTTTGCTCAATCTAAGCTTGTCTTTTTCATAAAGGATCATCTAGTAGTGACAGGTCCTTTTCTTCCAAGAGAGCAAGTTTTGATTAAAAATAGTGCTGAGTTTCACTATTTCCGCGTAGTTTCTGCAAGTATTTACAGATGTTTAAAAGTTGATGCACTCATGCAACTTTTATAGCGTTACAACAGACACGTTATCCCCAGAAATGCTGGCCATCCATGAAATGAAAAAAAAAACAGATAGAAGGGATCCATATGAACACTTAGCAGTTTATCACCCGCAATGGCTGTGGCATACCAACTTTGATAATAGAAATGCACTAAAGGCAAAGTATAATAGTATATCATGATTTATGTAAGTTAATAAAATTAGATAAATTGAAGATATATAGTGTAAAATAAACCTGTATTACCTGAGTTTGGAATATCCGAGTTGTATTAGAGTTCATCAGTTTTTCCTCAATAGCATTTTTTATTGTTTCAATAATACGCTCTTGATTCAAGAGGCTAACCTGCAAAGCAAAGGGATCACTAAAAAACAACTAATTTTCTCTGATGGGAAAATTCCATAAGTGCTCAAAATCTGGGTCAGAGAATAATTGGAAGTTGTGCTCTTGAAAAATTATTGCAAGGATGCGGGTCAGAATATACCTCTTTCTTGGTTGGATGTATATTAACATCCACATGTTCTGATGGAAGTTTAATGGACATGTATATAAAGGGTTTGGATGCTTGAGGCAATGTTGCAGAGTACACAAATTCAATAGCCCTTTTCAAAGCAGTGCAGTCTACAAGCCTATCTGAAAAATAAATATGAAGGCAAATAGTTACTAATGAATGGAAACAATGTGTGACTGCAATTAAAAAATAGAAACGTACACTAATGGTTGACCATAGATTGGGGGGAAATACACAGTTTCGTAGAAATAATTTGAAATTTCTAGGACACAAATATATTCCCTAGAAATTAACTTTTGTTCATCAATAATATCTCAGTTAAATAAACAGAATGCAGCCAAATTGCAAATCTGACCCTAGTGCATACCATGCATTATCTAGATGGGCATCAGCAGTTCAGAAAAGCTTTAAGTTCATATTAAATCATCAGAATTTACTGTGAAGGAATTTTAGCTTTACAAAATCATTAGTGTCTAGTGAAGTTGTGGTTTGCATATTCCAATGAATGGCAACTGTCTCTCTTACCATTTATGAAAAGAATCATCGTAATCTTCTTTGCCACATAATTGGCATTTGAGATGTAACCATCCATCTTGAAGATTGCATCTGCAGCATTCTCATCTGAAACTTCTATTTCCATCAGATCACGAACGACAGAAGCCCCGTAGACATTCCTGATAGCATCTAGCCTTGAAGATGTACTCGCACTATGAACATCTGCTCTATTGGCTCCATGCTGACATAACAGGACGAAAGTGTCAACCTCTTCAAGCCGATGAGATCAAAAAAGACAGTGGTATTCACCTTTCTGCAAGAGAAATTCACATTGATGTGATGTACTGCAAACCGACTGATGAAGTCTACAATCTTGGGGTAGTCATCATTGGAGTTCTGCAATGTTTTCCTACGGGCTAACATGTTGTAAAAAAGGTTTTCAACCTGCAAAAAAAACATTTTATTTGGTTAAAAAGAACAATGCATATCCAACTAATGCAAAAAAAAAAAAACTTTACGCAAACTCGGTTAACTCACCGCGACTTGAGTTCCTTTCACCGCAGCACAAGGCTTTGGCTCATTCTCCATCACTCCATCTCTATAAGAAACTCTGGCAGGAAAAACATGATAGTACTGAATTGAAAACAATTCTAGTCTAGAATCAAGCACAAAAGTCTGAAGTTGTTCAAGGACTCACCTGTAGCCGTGCAGTTGGCCTTCTGTTATTGTTGTCACAGCAACATGCCCAACATACGTCATACTAGCCAAAGCCTCCCCTCTGAATCCCATCGACGTTATAGTCTGTAAATCCTCGTATGCAGATAACTTGGAGGTAGTATGCCTTTCACATAGTATTGGCAAATCCTCGAACTGTTAAAGAAACCAAGTTAGCTTAGACTATTCCTACCAGTAGCAGCAATGAGGGTTTATCAGGTGGAGGGTTGGGCGGTGAGGGTTTAAGAGATGGGGGCCTGGGGGAGTGGGGGGGATTGCTTATGAAGTGTACCCGGATCCCATGGCCGTCGTCGGAGACCTGGATGAGCTTGAGGCCGCCGTCCTTCACTGTGACAGAGACGGTGGAGGCGCCAGCGTCAAGACTGTTCTCGACGAGCTCCTTCACCGCCGAGGACGGCCGCTGGATCACCTCCCCGGCCGCGATGCGGTTCACCACCGACTCCTCCAACCGTCTGATGCGGGGCGGGTCGGCGATACATTCTCTGCCACGCGGCGAAGGGTCGTCCATGCCAGCCTTAGGGCGGTTTGTCGGCGGCACGGCGAGGTAGTCGGGACTCGAGAGTATGTGCAGTGGTTACGGCTAAGTCAGGACCGTACCTCTTGCCGTCGCGGCCCTGATACGCCGCCTGCGCCCAGGGGAGCCGCCGCGCGATGGCCGTGGAGCAGCAGCGAGGCGCGAGCCCTCTCCTTTGGAGCCCGTAGCAGAGGACTGGAAAATGTGAAGAGGAACACTTTGGGGGAGTAAAATATAAGTTTCCATTGAACGGGACGTATATAGAGAGGTGCGATATTTTCAGGGGGACTTGTACATAATGGCCATGGTCATGCCCCACGTACCTTATCGTGTTCGTCAGCTCTCAATCCAACAGCTGCTATCCGCTCAATTTTACAAAGTTATTTCACAAATACACGATTTATTGTAGAAATAGACTCATAACTCAACAGTAAACCTCATGGACGTCGACCCAACATCTTAGCGCTATGCTCATTAACGCTAACCTAGCTGTCACATTGGGCGTCTATCTCACATGAGTGTTAGTGTGATCCCTAATTAGCGCCAATGTTCTTGGCACAGAGATGTTGGGTATGGGATCAATGTCGTCTTCTTCTACTCTGCTGCTTAATCCAACCTTGTCAAGTCCATTTCAGGCGACAAGATAGCTGCAAAGGGACGGTACAACAAATTTTCTCGCTTCGTTCAACAAATTGTCTTGGGGTTTACAAACCAACCACAATGTACACAACAGAGACTTCCAGCCAAGCAGCCAGCCAGTGCATTTACAAGTTACAAAATGCTACGAAAATCCTAGGTCCTTCATTTGCGTTCTCACAGTTAGCTACACACAAAACAAATGTGCTACTCCTTTCTAGAATTCATCGTCGAGTGAAAACTCGTCGTCAGGCAGCACTACTGTCAGGAGTGAGTATTTCACCCGCAGCGATATCTTGCCCCTCTCAAGGTGCAGCTTTGCACCTGAAACCACCCAGTATCCTGGCAAGTCCTGCGGTCCACGCATCATTTCCGTCGTATCCACAAACCTGAGCAGCTTTGGTGTCTGCACGGGAGTAGGTGGACCGGCAGGGTACACCGCCGAGTTGATGATCACTTCGGCAGGGCGTGGTGCTGGCTTTTGCGCTACCGTGGAGAAATGTGTGCTGATGAGTGTTGAGATGAGGCCTGATTTCTGACCCAGGTTTGGAGATCCATCCCACTCAGGGTTCTTGACAGAAGTGGCATTGCAGACTCTGGAGAAATGCAGACGAAGGAAGAGTACTTTCTTGAAACCATGGCTGATCACCTCTAACTGTGCCCCTGTGACGATGGAGGTATCATCCGACTCGATTGGTGCCGTGCAGACATGGGAGAATCGCTTCCATGAGCCAATCGGTTCATAATATCTGCGGTCACATTCTTCTGGAGTTCGGCTATTGTAAGGGTCATCTTCAAGCTGAATAATCTGAGGAAGAGAGCACAGATGCTGGAGATGGATAGCTAGTTTGTTGCTCTTGTTTCCTTCAAGAAACAACCGGAGTCCCGTGACAGGTTTTTTCCCCACATCAACCTGCACCAAATTTTAAAAACAACTCAAATGATGAATAAAAACATAATAAAAATGTAAATCCTCATCCTAGTGAAAGCACCAAGCTGGAGTTTTCCTACTTAATATTTTTTATCCATTTATTATTGTAGACAGTTATAACAGCCTGTCATGTACAGCCAGGTGATAACATGTTTATCCTCTGCATCTATCTCTATATTACTATTACATACTATCTCATTCCTAACTGGTTCAGGCATCCAGGGTTTTCTATTTATATTATCTGACATCTGCAGTGAATTGTACTACTTTAAATGTTTGGGTTGAAGATGATTAGATGAATGGTTGGCTCCTCTGCTCTACTGTGTCCCTCTTTCCATCCCCTCCCACAAAAATTTTCACCGGTTCACCCTAACATGTGGGCCCATCATCCTCTCTATGGATCCCTGAGACCCTGACTCCCCCCTGATCAACTTATATGCATATAAAAATCCCATGTATGGACAGAAAAGTTATCCTGAAGAAAATAAATTGTCATTGCAACACATGGGCACACCCGCACAGTGCTAGTGGTTAAGCTATTGGTGTCAAGGTTATCTAGTCAAGGATTTTGGTGTTCATGTGTTGTCCCTACTCCATTGTAACAATCAGGTATTTTAAATTGAAATGCAAGCACTAAAAATTATCTTCACAAAAGAATATAAATCGACACATAAGTAGAAAACTTTATTCTCCAACTCGCACGCTGAGTGCTGACTTATGACTACTTTCCTACGGAAATAAGCAGCATGCTTCATTTATGAGATTATCATACAGAGCATAAATAAAACTAATAAATGTAAAAAATACTGTTTCAGTAATGATAATAATAAATGTCTGCATACCATGTTGGTGCAAACATAAAGCTTTGGACCAATTAAATTTACTGGCAAAGATGCATTGCTTTGTCTTTTCCTCTGAGGACCCAGAGGGAGGTCACTGTAGACAGGTGCCCACTGCCTTGGAAGCTGGAACTCCAAAAACTGGTGCAACTCCTCAATTCGGGGCTTATCTGTGCAAAAAAATCAAATATATCACCTAGTTGTTTATGCATAAAATTGTTTTCTGTTTTTGGGCCCAATGCCATTTTTCCTATATAAAACACTTATGTATGTGCCAATGTTATGATGGTTGTCTTTTCCAACCACATGATCATGACCTATAAGGCTATAACCTAAAAAGTTGCAACCCAAATATTGCAGGAAATTAAGGATTTCTATAAAAATTTGCAACCACTTATTTTCTTCTTCTGCAACTCATTAAAAGAGAATGCCTGCCTTTCAGTTATACTAAACATGAGCACTGACACAGAGGAAGACATCCATGCATTTGCAAGCTAATGACATGCCGGCGGTGCCACATATTAAATCAGTAAATCGGGTATTATTTAACACGAGTAAAGCTAGTGAAGGGCGGTGCCACATACTAAATCAGTAAATCGGGTATTATTTAACACGAGTAAAGCTAGTGAACAAAGATATAAAGTATGACAACATTATAAAGCTGTTCCCCAGAAGAACTTTCTTTACATAGAATCTCTAAACTAAACAATGTGAACTATTTTCTTCTTCCATGGAAGAAGACAGCTATCCCTGTTTCCTGCACGACCATTAAGGTAGACAAGCATTCAGGTTCACAAATTTCAAACAGCCTAAAGATAACATTAATTACATCCTTTTGAAAAGCAGAATTCTTTTCCTAATTCTGAAAAGTACCATAAAGTATAAACTATAAACCAGGAATAAGTAAGCTGCAGCTACGGCAAAATTAGTAAGGCCATCACAAAAGCATTTCATGTTAATTAAGAAAGGGGTAAAGAGCTGAATTGCTGAAACATGACATAGATGAATCTGCAG
>KE372641.1:888839-922664 GCA_000418225.1 Zizania latifolia | reverse complement strand
GTAAATTCACACTTACATCGAAGGTATAGATTAATTGCATGGTTCAAAAATCCACTGCCAGGAACTCCATTCAACAGTGAAGTAATAGGTATGAAGGACATTGAGATGACATCAGGTTTTGCCTGAACAGTATTCAGCCACTCACTGTGAGAAATGTTATCTTTGTCCCTTCCACCTCTTCGCTTAGACATCATCACCAAATCCTGAGGTGGTCACAACTTCTAAATAAGACTTTATATGAACAGATACAAATGGTATCAACACAATGATCTATACCTCATTTGAAGAGTAAGAGTTTAACAGACTAGACTCCACAAATCTCAGTCGTTGCTCTCTTGCAACAACCTGCACATTAGAAGAGAATAAATGAACAAGAAAGCGAAGGTGAACCAGCACCCCTTTCACAAAAATATGTCAGCCAGAAAACAGTAAGATCTGGTGTTAAATTACAGTTAGCCTACACATATGGAGATGGAGAATAACTATAAGCATGATACTTGATACTCTTTTGCTGGACAGCCCCCCAGAAATTATCAGATGTGTCTAAGCTTCTAAGGTTATGGGCACAGGCATGGATAGAAGGTGCACATGCCAATTTTATTACTTTAAATGCTACAAATTCAAAGCACTTTGACACTAATCTAGCATCTTAGTTTTCCCAAGGCTGAAATAGTGATCAGAAGTCATAATTGATAACACAAATAACCCTATGAAGTAAAGAAGCAAATTGTATATATGGTGAAACATGTTCAATGAAAAGAATATGTTGTGAACAAAATTAATCGAGCAAATAGAAGGCTATAAGGCATTAGTGCTTATGCTGATCAGTGATGTTGAATACAAACATGCCAGGAAATAAAATAAGGCAGAGAATGTTTAGGGGCTAGGAAAGCACCTTATCTTTATCCTGGGAACTAATGTCGGAATGCCCATTTGCATCAAGAAATCGTTGGTCTGACTCCTCTTTCAATCGTTTTTGAACATCAACAGCTTGCAAGCTTGATGAGTGTTGTTGCTTTAAATAAATTACATCCTTTCCTCCAATTTTTACACCAACAACTATATGAGTCCCAAAGTTTTTAATAAACCTGTCAGAGTAAAGTAATTGACAGATGAGTCAGATAAAAACAGAACAATTCTGAAAAAATGAGAACCTAAGAAGCAAAAGCTAACAATATGACTTTTCTGAAGGATGAAAACACTAAATTGTTATCTTAGTTTAAATCAATCATGCTTTGGGTATGAGTATAGACTCAAATATGCATCTAACCTTGCTAAGGCAGCAGGTTCCCACGTTGATGGAACAGCCTGCTTAACATGGTCCCGGAGTATTATCTGTGCCTTTGAGAGTGCAACAGTATATAGTGTGATACACCAACCATCAAAGGCAAGTGATTTGGTATTAGCAGCATCTTTCTGCCAGCATCCACTAAATTCAAACATAGTGTTGAACAAGCCAGATGGAATTTTCCCAGACAACGATAACTCCCGGTTGAATTGTTCAGACATCTGAAAAATGCTTCATAACTTGAGTAACTTGAGGAAGGTTGATAATATGAGTATTACTTTCTATAGATGTAATTCTGTTCTACTACTTAAAGCAGCTTACATGACAGCTGAAGAGGGAAAAAAGAATGATACAGACAGAGACTTGTATCAGTGAAACATAATGTTCAGCCAATGAGATAGCATAGCAGTTCATCAGTTTGCAGACATAGAACAGTTAACAACAAGGCATATATGCATTGCTCATGCAACAGATCAATCATAGCTGTGTGTGAACTACAATAGAATCACAACTGAACTCTTCTTCCCTCGTAAGTTGGAAAATGAAAACACAGGCTGAACTTCTTCCTTCTAAGTTCTAAGGTGAAAAATAACAAAAAAATGGATTGCAGTCTACCAGAAGTGTGGCTCATTCACGTGCGAGTGCGACAACGCCTGGCTCAGACATGCCAACCTGACTCAGATGGCTGTGGCCTGAGATAGGTGGTTTTGGGTTGCTGACTTGGCTAGCACATGCCACATGCCAAAAATAAATGCAGCCAGCGCCAGATAGATCTCATAGTTTTGACTTATGTTCCTGCTCTATTTTCTCTCTCCAAAGAACAACAGGAAATGATCATACTTGCTATCGGCTTACATAACTACAACAGGTTTGCATTTGTATCCTTCGAACCATACATGGCATGGTATTAACCCCTATGATCAATATATTAAGGTTCACCAAGACTATTAACAGTATGCATCTTATGTCATACGTTGTTGTTTTCAACATTTCAAAACATATTGGCATATTGCACATACAAGAACAGAAGAACTGAAATGGGAAAACAAAGCACACCTGCTGAAATGATAGGACATCAGACCGGAACCGCATCCGCTCCCCTTTGTCACACTTAATTGACTTAGGCACGCGAGCAACTGTCAGGTTACCAGGGAGCACAATATCCTGAACCTCGCCATGGTCAAGCTCAATGAGCAATGGGTCAGGCGTGCTGCGCTGCTTGCAGTATTTGAGACGGATATCAGTAGCAACGTCGTAGCCAAGACCAATGGACCGTATTGCAGACTCTGCAGTACTTTGCAGCATTGTTTTATGCGCCATCTTTTAACCTAACACGATTGAAACCTTGCTAATCCTAGAGTTGAAAAAACAGCCAGTTTTCTTCTTCTTTTTTGCCACGAGAGTCTGCCAAAGAATTTCCAGACACTTTATTCTGTGTAATTGAATTAGTCAAGGATCAAGTATTCTCCCTTCCCCCCAACTGAATGACTCAATCGACTCGAACTGGCAAGGAACCACAGCTTCTTAACAATCTAGAGCTTAGTATGCCGCAAAATTCCAGAGTAATTTCGGCGAATCTAGGAGGAAACAGGTTGAGCTGTGTCGCTACTCTCTAACCACCGGAAACCGATAATCTCGAGGCACCCTGAAGTAGAACCGATTCATAGGCCCAACAACATCGAATTTCCGACAGATCTCCAATCTAGGCAGGCTATGAATTTCACCAACAGGGGAACGAGAAAGAAAAAAACCGAGCTCCTAAATCAGAACGGCAGAAGAAAAAATCTCAGAAATACTCCCGCGGGTAGTTGGAAGGGGGCCGGTTTGTCCACAGATTCTCGCGTGGCGCGGCGCGGCGCTTACTCCCGCGCGCGGGCTGGGCGGCGTCGAGCACCGAATCGCCGGCGGAAACTGGGGAGGAATTCGGCGAAGGCGAGTCTGGCGAGAGGAGGGTGGGTGGGTGGAGTACTAGTGGCAGGAGAGGTAAATTTGGCTCCCGTCTCCTCTTTTCTTTTTCTAATTTTGCTTCTTTTTTTGCCTTCTTTGAATGGCTTGCTTGTTTTGAGGCCCTTCTTGGTTTGGTCAAATGTGAGGTAGCTAGCAGGGGTCCTTCGTTCGGAACTACTCTCTTAATAAAAAAATATTTATACATTTATAGTGCTTCAACTTGGTTTAAAAAAACTTTATTTTCTACTCTTCGTCTCATATAAGAAGTTTCAGTGCATGTATTAGAGATATAAATAAAAATATCATAGTATCTTTCTCAGGATAGGTAAGTACGGGACTACGGGACCAGAGTAGTTGAATTGACTAAAATCGAAGATAGCATAAGTACTTTAGAGATAAAGTTATCTTTTATAAGTATAAAATTGTTATATTTATAATATATTACTAACTATAGAACTTATTATATTTTGAGACGAACAGAGTGTCTTCTTATCTACCATCAGTTGTTCGGTAGTTATAAAGTTTTATTCCTTATTAGTAATGATATCTAGTCTTTTTACTCTCACCGCTAGTTTATTAACTTTACCACAAAAGTAAAGTTTTTTATGGGAAATAGGAAGTACTCCATTTTTATTTGAGAATATAATGTTTGACTAATAATTTTTTGTGTGTAATTAAATTACATAGTATAAAAATTATATAATTTGGTTTATAATATAAAATATTAAAATAAAATCGTATAGTTATTGGTCAAAATGCAAAATGTATTCAAGGAAAGACAGAGTATTTTTGTTGACATGTGTCATCCGTTCCTCTCATTTCTGTTTGGTGAACAGAGAACTCTGACATTTCTGTTTTAGAAAAAGAAAACTCTAGCATTCATTAAAGAATAGAGAAGGACATGTGCATCTGATCCATTCATGCTTAAATAAGTAGGAAGAGTAGTAGTATGATTAAGATAGCCAAATAACCATTAAAAACTCTAATTAGGGAGTTGAATACATAATGGTTAAGTATGTTTGTTGAGTCGTATAATCTTAAAAAAAATTGAGCTGTGACCGTAAAACAACTACAAAATTATTTAGTTAGGGTAGATGTGTATATGTGCTAAAGCGATTATATAAAGGTTAACAAAAGAAAAAGGTGAAAACTTATGTGGACCGGTAAAGAAACAAGACAATACAAACTGTGAATTTGAAGGATGAGAAATTTTTCACTTTGTACTAGAAAAAAGATGCTAAGATTGGAAATTTTAGTTTTATCCGATTGCTTGTTTAGTTTAGTTTCTAGCTTTATAACTATGAAATTGGTTAAAAAAGTTAAACCAAATATATAGTTAATATCTGCTTTAAAACAATCTACATTAGCCAGTTGTTTTTTTTTACCGAGAAGTACTTTTTCTAAAAATAAATGAAAGTGTTTAGTGTTAGGATCAAACATGAAAAAGTGAAGTAGCCTTTTTTGCCAACGCAATCACAGATCGAATTCAACTCTTAATATAATCTATATTCTCTACTCCAAGCGACCTTCAAGTAAGCAGGTGACATATGCTTAATTATGATAGATTATTTTAACCTCAATCCCCTCCTTGCATTACAGCCATAAATAAATCTTTTTAGAATTTTTGTGAGTGATGTTTGATTTTTATCATATCATATATATATATATATATATAACAACCGGATCTAATATTTACACGTCATATATATATTAGAGCAAAAGAGTAAATACCGTCAGCTTATGATTATGACACGAGTAGAAATCTCACGTCACAATGCAGTGCTAACCTCCGGAAGAACTATGGGTTATTTCCAACTAAATGCAGTGACATAAATAAATCTTTTTAGGAATTTTTGCTCTTTTGTTACGTAGTTAAGCGCTATTTTACCTTTAATAACATCATCTGTGTACGACAACCGAAACCAGATCTAAGATTTACATATCAAACAACAACCGAAAAAAACAAATACCACCGACTTAGACACGTGGGATGAGTGCAAATCTCGCATCTTTTTACAGTGACCGATCAGCTACGCACGATGCAATGATAACCTGATCTGGATGAGTTAATTAAAATGACAGACTTGTCAGTGTCCTGCAAACTGGGTCGATTGGAAGGTGACGAACTTTCTCTCCGGAAGCAAACGAGCGATGGGATTGGGATTGGTAAATGGCGTGGGACCAAGCAGAAATCAGAGGCAGGAGTCGGCACGAATCAACGTGCCAAATCTGCCGTGTCTCTCCTGCCTACGACCCGTGCAAATCCGGCCAAAAGTCAGACAGATTCCAGGCAGAGGCAGCAAGCTGCAGGCTGTCTCCCAAAATAAAATACGAGGGGTGGTTTGATCTGCCATGGTGTCCCCTCTCCAATGTAAAATACTTGTATTGATTGTTTAATTTCTCCCTAAGTATGTTATTATGGGCTCTTTTAAGATGACCTGTTAATTGTGTTGGAAATAAAAAGTGAAATAATGTATTAACATGTTATTACAGGTTGTATGTTTGACATGACTTTTCTTTTTCCTTGATCTACTTACCAAATCTTGAAGAAATCAGCTAATCAAATTAATAATTGACTTTTCAAAAAATATAAAAATAAACATAATAATTATGGAGAGAATATGCCGTATTCTTTAGTATAGCGATTATTATTCATATTAAAACCAACATCATATAAACTAAGTCCAAATACAATTCTAATAATATTGTTTGTATATAGTCAAACATATATATTATTAAACTAATTATCATTCAATTTTTATAAATTTTAAATTTTATAATATATATATATATATATGCGCCTTATATTTTGGAAATACTAGTTTTCTCTCAGCTAGCTTGCTTACGCAAACTAATCTCTTAATCACCTATGAACGAGTAAGAGACAAATTAATATGTGATGATCCATATAGAGTATGGGGCCTTTGAATTAGATTAAATACGGATAAAATCTACTTGTTTATAGGAATAAATTAAATGTTATATATCATAGAACTAACAAATGACCTAGCTAGAACAAATTGTGTTAGTAATACTGACCTGACGTAGAAGTTTTGAAAGAAAATTGAGTGATTTTTTAGTTTTTTAGAAAATACCAAGAAATGCTAAACTTAATACTAAAATTATGGTATATCTCCTCGAGAACATTAAAAATTCCCAAGAAAATTACTTTTGGAAGCAGGTACAAATAATCCACGGCTGAGCTGATTCACGGTGAAACCAACCATTGCCATCACACTGGCTGGTATGATGCCTCAAGCAAGAGAAGGAAACGCTCGCCGGAATCAAGGGGCACCTGCAGCCATCGCAATTTGCTCGTACCTTTTCAAGAATTCGTTGCGAACAATCGGCTAGATTTCTTATTTAGGTAGTAATTAACCACGCATGACACTTCAAGAATTTATTGCGAACAATCCGTCACAAGAACAGTTTCTAGTGTTGATCTATCTATAAAGCAAGCTAGGAAATTGAGGATTGCTAGCTAGCTTAATTTCTACGACTGTGGCCAGCTGCAGTGCAGGATACAATGGCGATTATTGCTGCCATTGTTGTTGGCGCGATGCTCCTGCTGTCGGCGGCGGCCGGCAGCAGCGCGGCGACGGCGGTGTCGGCGCTGTTTGTGTTCGGCGACTCGCTGGTGGACGACGGCAACGACAACGAGCTGAGCTGCCTCGCCAAGGCCAACTTTTTCCCGTACGGCATCGACTTCCCGCAGGGCGCCGCCACCGGCAGGTTCTGCAACGGCAAGACCTTCGTCGATGCACTCTGTGCGTGTAACGTACTTGGCATTAATTCGCAATTGCATTTTACAAGCTGGATTACACGTTTATCTCGCTGTGAGAGTCACATCGCCAGATCAGTCTGTAGCTGACCAATCTCTCCTGGTATTTTGTTTCGATTAATTTTCAGGTGATCTTCTGGGCCTCGACTATCTTCCACCGTTCGCGACGACGAGCTCGCTGCTGTCAGGTGGCGTCAACTACGCTTCAGCTGCAGGAGGCATCCTGGACGAGACCGGCCAGCACCTGGTATTAGTATTACTACATACACACATCCAACTACATTCTCAAGCACAATTAATCACATTAATTAGCTATATATCAACTGTAATAAACTGATGGCCAATCAATCTGTCTGTCTGTCTGAACTGTGAAGGGTGATAGATTCAGCCTGAGCCAACAGGTACTCAACTTGGAGAGCAACCTGGAGACGATAAGGTCACAGATGAGGGACGACGAAGGCTACCACAAGTACCTGGCAAGTTCCATCGCCGTCATGGTGCTTGGAAGCAACGACTACATCAACAACTACCTCATAACATCCCTCTACGATTCTGCAAACAATTACAGCCCAGAGGACTACGCTGACCTTCTCATCAACCACTACTCCAGACAAATACTGGTCAGAGAGTTATCTACTCCACTACCGAGTCACTGACATGTGGGCCTCGTGTCCACGAGTGAATCCAATTTTAGATGATGTTATCACAAAAATATTTTATTGGTTGACTCAAGTACCTAATATGATATGTTTGATGATCGAACTCAATACATTGCTAAATATCAATAAATTTATGATGACACTATTAATCTAAAATATTGGATCACTCCTGGTCTAGTCAACTCCTGGTCTAGTCAACGATGAGTTACTGACCTTTTTATGGGTTTTTTAATTATATTATAGGCGCTGCACAGTGTTGGGCTGAGGAAGTTTCTGCTGGCTGGGGTGGGCCCACTTGGATGCATCCCCAGCCTGAGGGCTTCCGGAGGGGCCCCACTGGGCCAGTGCGTGGATCAGGTGAACCAGATGGTGGGCTTCTTCAACCAAGGGCTGAGATCTCTCGTTGATCAGCTCAACGCCAACCATCCCGGTGCCACCTTCCTGTATGGCAACACCTCCAATGCGGTCTACGATATGCTCAACAACCCTAACAGCTATGGTAGGCCAAACGCTCTCATATCATACATTATTTCTCTTCAGTCTTATGTGTTGTCGGGGCCTTTATATTTATAATGTAAGCGGATAGTGGCGCCGGATTATCTGATTAGCTAGCTGATTAGTTATTAGATTGATTAAGCATTATATAATATAATATAATATAAAGCTAGCAAATAGATTACAAATAATGTAAACAATGCCGAGCCTATAAGGAAAGTTATTGAGAAATCGTATTTTTGAAAGTATGATATACATAATCCCGTCGGTATTTTAGGAATAAGCTACTCTCTTCATTTTATATTATAACGTGTTTGATTTTTTCAAATATTAATCAAGTTTAAAAAATATTAACAGCTACAATATCAAATAAATTCACTACTAAAACTAATTTGATGTTGTGGTTGTCGATATATTTTTCTAGAAAATTCATTAAAATAGATTAGCTTAACTTCTAAAAAATCAAACCAATTATAATATGAACCGGAGTAAGTATAAAGAATGGCACTTTTTTAGTGCGAGCGGAATTAATACGAAATAATGGTGGATATATTTGTGTGTGTTTTGATGGAGGCGCGCGATATATTGCAGGGTTCACGGTGGTGGACAGTGGGTGCTGTGTGCTGGGTGCAGACGGCACGTGCGAAGCGTACGCGGAGCCGTGCGACAGCCGCGACCAGCACGTGTTCTGGGACGCCTACCATCCGACGCAGGCTGCCAACCTGGTCCTCGCGCAGAGGGCCTTCAACGGCGCGCAGGATCACGTCTACCCTCTCAACCTACAACACCTCGCCCGTCTCTAATTCATTTACCAGTAGCTTCTCTACATATGCATGCCGCTAAATACTTAGCTTATCGTGTTGGAATTTGTGGACATCAAGGCTAGAAGAGTGAGATCACTTTAAAAAGTGACTCTTACAGCAATCTAAGCATTACGGGTAGAAAAGAACGAACTAAAGAAACATGTGTGTTTGACTGGTCAACATGGGAAAGATTGGAGATATATCCAGATTGGTTACATTATTATGCATGACTTATCTACTTGATGTTTCCAAATAATCTGATCGTTTTTTAACGTTATGATTCATTTATAAATTAAATTAAATCTATACGTGCTTATATACTCAACGGATCAAACTTCTTGTAGCATGACCAGTGCAACCATTAGTTACGTACTAAAAAACGTGCATACATCCATGAAAATAATCTGAGTAAGTATAAACCTCCATGCATGTTGAAATCAGATGGATAGCTTTGATGAGATGGAAATCAAGCAGGCTGATCAAAGTATGTATAATTATTGGCCCTTAATCAAGCAGGCTGATCAATTAAGCACGTGCATGCATGCAAGCTAATTTAGAGATACATGCAGCGATCTACTGCATGCACGTCTGCATATGTAGAAGCTAGTTTGCCATTTAAATGTGCATGCAGAAGATATGCGTACGTACGTGGTACATTAGCTTCTCAGAAGGAAGCTAGATATAATCCATACAAGGTTGTTACACGTACCATTGGAGAACTGAATTAAGCTACAATATATGTCTGGTGGTATATATTGGCTTCCATCAATTGTTCACCTGATATATTCTTGGGCCTGCCTAACCATATGCAATGCTGCCTTACTGGGTGAAGGGGATGTGATGACTCATGAATGAGGAGATGGAATCGAACCAAACTAGAGAAGGACCAAATTAAAAGGGAACCCGGCCTGACCTAGTTAGTGTACATGAAAAACATGAAGATGTATATGTGACTGCTATAGATCAATAATACACAATTAATGATTCAACTCTTTCAGTAGCTAGCCCCACAAACTTATGTGGAGCTACTCCTCAAGAAATGACATCTCGAGGCAAAAGGTAATTAAAGCTGCATATGAAAAACCAGCAGCTTACTCGATCTAACCATGCACCTAAATTTCCCCAGCACTCTTCCTTAAGAGTACAAGGCACAACAAAACTTTACCTAGAAGCTACTACATGACTAACTATATGATTAAAGAAATGCTTACCTGCGACTATATATGCATGATATGGCCTAGTTAATTACTGACCGTACTAAACTGACGAGACATTTGACACCTTACACAGTGATATTTTCTTTAAAAAATTAATATAACGTGCATGTTAAGGGAGAAGGGACGACCCTGCTAGACCAGATTACACAATGCAAAATCTGGACTTGCCACAGTCCTTTGTTAGCATGCCAAATACACCACTCAACCCATAAGTGGGACATTGGCGTCAGGTAATTAATTAATTAGGAAATATGTAATATGCATGCAGTGAAGTTCCAATATTGGAGGGTATGTAAGGATAGAGATGAACAAGCACAGATGCATGATATATGCATATGAGATATGACTGACACATGCAAGTATGAAGGAAGAAGATATATAGGTGTGGATGTAGACTTCAGCTAGGCAGCAATGGTTTTCTAGGCCAATGGCTTCTCTGGAGCTGCAGCGACATGAGAAGAAATGAGCCTGTACTGATACTGTGGTGTTGGTGCCGGCAGAGTTGGAGCTGTCAGAGACATTGTCATGCCTGCACAAAATAAGAATCGCGT
Source organism: Zizania latifolia (assembly GCA_000418225.1). Taxonomy (NCBI): domain Eukaryota; kingdom Viridiplantae; phylum Streptophyta; class Magnoliopsida; order Poales; family Poaceae; genus Zizania; species Zizania latifolia. Next base: position 911,923 of record KE372641.1, on the reverse strand, counting down.
TCATTTTTAGATATTATATCAAGAGCCATGATCAACTCCATTGTGTGTTACTATTACCAAGCAACTCCAGCCATAGCCCACATGGATAGATGATATGCATATATATATACCCTTACGAGTTACGGATGTGTAGTATCAAAGATGCGATGCAATTGGCCAAAAAAAATCTCAATGCACATATATACCTAGATATTTAGCAGGAAAAACAGAAGGTACATGAATTAAGTAGATTCTCACAAACGAACCTGCCGCTTGACCGGTAGAGTTAGGAGCGAGAGCCAGAGTGCCACCGTACGGCTGGAGGCCGGTCACGGCGGTTAGGCTAGCCGTCGTCGCCGTCGCCGGGGCGCCGACGGCCGCCGCGTACTGGTAAATCTGAGGGTACTGCATGCCGGCGTACCCTGCAGAAGCCGCGCTCGCCGCCGGACCGTACTGGAAGTATGGGTAAAGACCGGAAGGATTCGCCATTGTTAGCCCCGCCGCGGCGGCGGCGGCGCCACCGCCGAACATCTGGTACTGGGCTCCAAGCCCACCATACGCCTGATAGTAACTCTGCAAAAAATTGATACCATGCAATGGATGAATATCATTCATTATCAGATGCATTAATATATAAAAAATCTGCATGGATGATGAATTTTTGTGAATAGAAGTGTGTACCAGCGGGTAGCCGTAATCCGAGAAATAAGGCGAGTACCTGAAATCAATTTGCCAGTAACAAAGAAGTGTCATTTGCTTTAATTTCTTTTGAAATGTACAGAGAAAAATGATTAAGGTGCAGTGCTCGATCTGCGATACACTGTATCACCAAGATAACACATCGATCAGTGTGTAGACTAAAATGCTAATATAGACATGATTTCAGTTTAGAGAGAGTAGAGAGAACCTCTAGTCTACTTGCGGGATTTATCATATGAATTTCATTTCAAAATCATGTTAAGCAGTATCATATCTACACCAATTATTAGCAGAAGAAAGGATAGAAATTAACGAAAGCTCGTTAATTCTGCTGTTAGTTTGGCTTCAGTCTTCAGACGCATGCACGCATGCGACTCATGCAGCACGCTAGCTAGCTACAAGGATGGAGTATTTTGTGCGTATCATGCCGCATGCAGCAGGAGCTAGCAAAGGCACTAGAGCAACTTAGCTTTTTTAAAAGTGGCGCGCATGCAAGTGTATACTCCGTATACCGTACCCCACACGCCAGACGCTGTACCCGAGGCATATAATATAGTTATACGAGACTATATACTAGCTAGTGGTATACCAGTAGCATTTAAGAAGCAACTTAAATGATTCAGGGTACGACTATATACTAGCTAGTGGTATACCAGTAGCATTTAAGAAGCAACTTAAATGATTCAGGGTACGTTTTATTCCTCACTAACTTTACTAAACTTTGTCATATTAAATTTTATTAAACTTAGAATAACGTTTAGATCACCGCTACAGTCATGGACTTATTTCTTTCCAAACCTAATCTAAGGTGTGGCGAACAGATTATTAGCCACATCTTTGGTAAAATTTGACAAAAAAGTGTGACAATTTATGAGAGTGAATCAAACATGCCCTTAGTTGTCCTTTAGTTATTTTGTTTTAGAAAATATGAATCATTTATTTGTAGAAGAAATATCTTTTATTTAACAAGAGTTTTAAGAAAAAAAAATATAAGTTCTAAAATAACTTATATTTGACAAAGTGTCCAGAAGACCTGAATACACTAGTGCTATACTAATAGCATGTACGTCAAATGATCAGAGAACATGACGAGGTGCTCACGGCGCCTAGCACTGCATATATATAGCAGCTGCAAGTGGCTCACAATATTGACACATACACTTGCTGCCGCCTGCTTCTCTCTCTCACTAGCATGCATGCACATATATACTGATATACATGTATGCAAGCATGAGAGCTAGCTAGCTGCAAGCATGCTTGTGTGGGCACATCACATGGAGAGATGGATGGATCGAGCTGGAGATGCACATGCACATGGAGATGGTGATGGACGGTGCAGTCGTTGGCCCCTCCCACCATTAACGAGCAGGCCGGCATGCATGCAGCAGCACCAACGGCTTTAACCAAAACCATCGTCTTTACAGCTAGCTAGCTATCCCAATGACCCAATCCCAACATGCAGGCAGCAGATCGATCGAGCTGAGAGGCACAAGCTCTCTATCTATCTATCTAGTACTAGCTGGCCTCTGTCTGTGCCGATGGTTAGCGAGTACTGTATGTGCATGGACTGATCGATCGATCGAGATATGAGTAGTACTCACGTACCCATAAACATTGTAAGTCGGGATCCCTTGCTGGATGCCATGATCTGCCAAGCTCAAGCTGGAACCACCACCTCCTGTCTGAATGGACTTCATTGCCCTCATATGACCTGCAGCTTTGGATCATACATAATATCCACAAGAACGAATTAGTAGGACTAGGTATTAATTAATAAGGTGTTGCAAATAAATAATAATTCCATCAATTGATGGTTAATTTGCAAAGAGTACTCCTCCGTCCTACTTTTAAAAATTCTCAGATAGATTACTAGTGTGGAGAAATAAGTTAAATATCTCTTATTAATTATGTTAGCTCTAATTTCTAAATGCAATAATTAGGTAATTTCATGGTACTCATTAATTACATATAGATCAATCAAAAAACATGATAAAAACAAGTTTTACGGGACAAATTTGGAATGCTAAGAAGTATAATTCTTTGTGGACGGAGAAACAATTAATTAACAGCTGGTTGCATGCAGGCAAGTTACGGTATTCATATCAACTGGAGAGTAATTAAGATAAATAGGTACTCCTCCGCAGAAGATAGGAATGGCAGAAACGCAGTGAACTGCCTGTACTATAGTAGTCTAGTACTACGACTGCACAGGAAGCAAGGGAGTCTGGAAGTAGCTAGGGGAAACTCCCAAGAATAACTAACCGTGCTCGCTTTTTAATTAGCACTTTGCAGAAAAGCTAGCTGGAGACCACGCAGCCTTTTCATTTCCGGTGAAATACTGTCGGGTACTTGCTCGGATAACACCCTTTATCTTGTTTTGATCTTCGTTAGCATTGTCCAACTAATTAACTGTCTAGCTTGATGACATTGTTCACCAGCCCTAGAGCGGGAAGAAATAGTACTATAGCTACTGTTTGTGTGGTTAGCAAGCGATGTGCGACTGATTTTGTTCCTAGGGTACTGACTTCACAATGTAAGAATTAGGATCTTTGCATCCAGCTTGTTACTAGGGTCTAGGATTTTGTTCTCAACTGATTCTGAACAAAAGAGAGATGCATTTTCTGGGTCAATGCAAATTAATTTAGTTCTGAAATGCGATCTTGTTCAAGGAAATTAAAACGGCGACCATTTTCTAAACTTGAGTTGTTGGCAAAGCATTAACATAAAATGATGCACGATCTTGCATCTGGCTAGCTAAAACTATAAGAACTTATGCGCAGCTGATCTACATCATCATCGACCTGACACTTCTCATACAGTGCGAGTGATATATCACGCGCAAAGAACTTTTATTGCTCGATCGATAAACTAGAAAAAAACATTTAAGGTGTGTATATATGCTTTATGTAACTAAAAGTAAAATATTCAATTACCGTAGTAAGGTTGCAGAGACGATGCAGCGGATGCCTTTGACCTCTGAACCCCAAGGTAGGCAAGATTGCAGTTCGCCCTCCTCCCATCGATCACCGGGTACGGATCAAAGCAAGCTTTCATGGCGGCCTCCGGCTCACGGAATGTAACCTAGGATATATCCCGCGCCGCCGCAGCAAAAAGAATCGGTCAGCTAGCTGATAGATCGGGAGACGATCGAATGATACTGCAGAGCTAATCCAAGATCACAATAAACCATAGATATATTTTTAAAAAATCTGTCGGTTAGGCTCTTGAGCGATTAATTATATGCAACATACATGCTTATACCAAATAAATTTTGTTTGGGGAATTAACTAACTTGAAGGTGCAAGTGCAACACACAACTAGAGTTTAGTACTCAGATGCTCCGAATTGAAGTCTAAACAAACAGAATTGACGATCGATCAAATCATAGAAATAGGAGTTGAGAAGTCGATCAATTGGCAAGAGATCATCGAGAGCTAGCACAAATCGAATTGGGAGGGAGATAGATAGAACTTACAAATCCGTAGCCCTTGGATCTGCCGGTGCTCTTGTCGGTGATGACGACGGCCTCGAGGATGTCGCCGAACTGCCCCGCCGGGCCGCCGCCGCCGCCAGCAGCCGACACCGCCTGAGCCATCTACCGGCGTACCTCTGCTACCTCTTCTCCTTCCTCCTCGCTCGCTCCGGCCTCCCTCAAATCCCCCCTCCTCTCTCTCTCGATCGATCTGTACGGTAACCTGGCCTGATCCAGCCACCACCAACCAACCAAACCAAGCCTTGCGATCGAGAACGAACAGGAGGTCAATCAAAGAGGGGGCGAGAGGTGATCGAGGCTTGATATGCAAGTGAGGAAAGGCGCGCGCCGGCCCTAGCTAGCTAAGCACCAACCCTAGCAAGCTAGCTAGCCTCGATATGGATGCTACTAGTAGCTAGCTTGAGTCGTAGAGAAAGAGAGAGGAGAGAAAAGGAAAAGTCTCAGGCAAAGGGAAAGAAAGAGAGAGGCGGCGGGGGCCGTGGCCTTGCACGCTGCTCGCTCTCGCCTCGTCTCCTGAGAATATAATTTCTCTGCATCATCTGCAAGTTGCAAACTAACATGTCAGTATTATATGTTTTGTATGCGTATTTACTGTACTTAATAATATTATTATAAACCTATTAACTAATAAACTAAACGTGTCTTTCGATAAGGTATTGAGATTAGTCTTCTGTTATTAACCCTAAATTAAAAGAAAACATTTTGGCTCACCAGTAAAACACTATTACCTACACATTAAATCTGCACATGCCTGCAACACATGTCTAGCTCCATCAAATATATCTCCATTTAACGAATAGAGTATTATCCATGACAGGTATACATTTAACATATTCTTATTTAGTGTTAATCAACAGATATATCCCCTCAATACCTCCATGGTCCGTAGAAACTAGAAAACCTCAAACTATAATTTTGTTATGGTCTTCATTGTATATCATCAATAATTACAAAGTTAATTAACATCATATAGAAGTACTTTCAAATATAAATCTAACTACATTCTACATAGCATGCATAATACTAAACTTATATAGATATATTTTAGCTTATTAGTCAAAGGTTATACATGTTAACTTATTAGTCAAAACGCACTGCGTGTTCTTTTTTTCTTTTTGAATTATTCAAACGCACTGTGTTCTTGATGAATGTTCCGTTTCAGCTTTCCAGTAGTGTACGTACATCAGTTGGATTTTGTCACGCACAGAAATTAATTTTTAAAACACCTGGAAACCAAGGTGTTACAGATTTCTTGTTTATAACTGGGCTAGCTCTTTCTTAACAACAATTTGCTTGTCATAGAAAGTAATATTAATTTGTACGTACGCGTGTGCCTGGAGTTGGGTGGTTACATGTACACATGATCCATCTATTAAACAATATATTTCGACTTGTCCTAATGAATCTGTAAATGGACCCGATCGACAAATTCATTCATTGCGAGAACTGTAGAAGATTGCAATTATTATGCTTAAGATTGAGCTAGTATTTGCCTTTCGCCGTAAGGGTATAATTAATTAGAGCTGGCAAGTTGCAAGTCAAGGCCCCCAGTCATTAAGGATAATTAATATTGCCAACACGTACTACAACTCTATGCAAAATCCATATAAAGGAATATAATGCTTCATTTTAAATTAATAAAGAGATAGTTTAAGGCTGAAACGGTGTTCATGTTTTGACTAGGATCAAATTCAATTACAGTTATAAGTACTATAACTTTAGCAGTCCGACGGTTAACACTCGAACCAACGTTCGGATAAAAAGCTAACTCTCTATCTTCCTTTAATTATTTCATTGGTATACTTATTCAATAAATCTAAACTGGTCATCTCAAAAAACCCTTAAAATTAATAATTTAGTAATTATAAATATGATTTTTGGCATGTAATTAGTCTAATAGAGATGAAATATTGATTTTTAATAAACTAGAAATTGTTTGACATCTAATTTAACACAAAATAAACTAATTAATCTTCCAGCTCAAGTAGACTAATTACATGCAAAAAATTGTAATTAATAAACTATTAATTTTAAGGGTTTTTAGAGCACCAATTTAGGTTTGTTGAATAACTATACGAATGCAATAAGTAAAGTATGAATCAAATAATTAAAGCAAGGTGGGAAATGTAGACTTTTATCCAGACATTGGTTGAGTGTTGAACGGTCAGATTAAAGAACTGCTAAAGTTGCAGTCAATAGCTACAACTGCATCTAATCCTAGTCCGTTCATGTTTAGGTAGCCATATTGTCTTTGTTTAGGTGTAATCAGAACTAACCCAGAGTGATCATATATTTCCAACCATGAAAATGACACCCCAGAAAAGCTATCAACAGAAAGCTAGCCCAGCGACCAAATAACCACACGAGAGAAAAAGAGTGGAGGATATGTGAATCTTGTCACAGAAAGGTCACCATTACATTGCTTAGTGGGAGACCAATACATGAATCTCTCCTTTGAGATGACAGCTAGCCATATTAACAATAACTTGTCTTTTGCCTAGACCATATGTTTTGGTATTGTTCTACTCTGTTATGGCATGCCATATATATGTGTGTGTCATTTGTACTCTTGCAGTTGACCCTAGCTCGTGAAGTAGTGGAAGGACACATTCTAAGTTAGATATAATTTATTTAATTAGGTGTTGGTACTACTAGCTACGTACAGGCATAGCTCTGGTCACCACACACCAACTTTTGTTTTTCCATACATACAACTAAGCAATTTTTATTTCAGAGCAGCTCTATCTCTTCTTGATTTCGTTTGTTTAGAAAAAAAGAAAAACATAACCTGTTTGGATGTCACAAAACATATATATACATATTCAAATGATTGTGGAGTTTTTGAAGTATATTATGTGCTGCTAGTTTTGGTGTTACGTGCTTAATTAGAAAGGTCAAAAACTGGTTTTTGGTGTGTTTCTGACCAACCTTAAACCTTTATATTCGTGTTGACTTAATCTGTTACTAACTCTGCATCAGCATAAGAGAAGGAATGTTGTATGAAAATACTTGAAAGACAGGCAAGAATTTGGTGGATATAACTAATATATCTGCAAAAGCATACCCATAGGAAAAGAACAACGCGCATTGCTGTAGACTCTTCAACCCTGATCTGGCCAACTTGTCTTCAAAAAAGGCCCTTTTCTGGTAGAACAGAACCGTTGAGGTTCTCCATATGCATTTTTCAATGAAGCCTTGCGTCACAAGTGAACCGATGCAAATAATCTCTTTCTCCCAAAAGTCAATTGATTCACACATCTTCTCTTGATCTCATCCCAAACTCTCTTAGGAGATAACTTAAAACTTGGAGAACTTCAATGATAGGGACAGGGGAATTATGTAAGTGCAGTACAGTTTTCTTATTTGCTCTACTATAATGTCACAGCCCAAAAGTTTCAGGCTTATTCATAAATCATACTGCAAAGAATCATTGTCCATGAGTAGAAAACTAACCGAAATGATGCAAGCCCAGCCGAATTCAGGATAGTGTAGTGATATATCAACAAGGCGTGCGAGTGTCGTGTGAGCAACTCGCTATGATCACATCAACACTGACCTGGAAGTGAAAACATCGTTATTCATCAGAGATTACCCCACCATTGGATTAGATGTTGATGGCCTAAAAGTGAGGGTCAAGCTTTCTTCAGTAGTACACCATGTCGTATCTTTGGTCTGTCACTGGTATTTGCATACTTTAACCCTTTGACAGCTGTGCTGCAGGCCCCAAACTTTCCTCTTTGACCATGAGGTGGTCCCGTTTCGAAGAATCTGCAGGATATCACAGAATTTGATGGCAGACGAAGGGTTGAAGCTGAATTCACAGTATGTTCAGCGTATAAAGAAAACCAATTCAAAGCTAGAATTTTAGCTGATAAAACAGAAAGACATCTACACAATAGAAAGACGAGCCTACGCAGTCTGATTATTGAGTACATCGATAGGCATTAGCATGATCCTAACGGACAGCCAGACATGGAATGAAGAGAACAGTCCATGTCATAAGGTAATGGCTTAATCCAAAGTAATGCAGCTGTATTCGTTGTTCTGAAGGTGCTCTGTTTGGCACTCCCAAGTCCCAACCAGTCACTCTGATGATAACAGGGCACTGCAACTCTAGATGGTGGTACTTAGTGCATGACATGCTGCATACTCTGCTGTAGATACCATAAAACATGGTAACTGCCATTGTTGGTGATCCTCTGCTGATTTTCCATTTAATTGTCCAAAATATCCAAATTCATAGGCCATGGATCCAGATGCTAAATCCAAATATCCAATTTGTAGTCACTGAATGTGTTAATGCCATAAATGGTATCACTCTGTTACCTTGAACCTTCCATTATCACAAAGAACAGTGCCTATACCATCTCCAGTCTCATCATCATTATCATCATATTCACTAAAACATTCTTCTTCATCAGACTCAGAAGTATCAGTGATGCCAGAGAAACCATTGGTATCAATATGAGATGCTTGGTCTTTCCCTTGACTCAGTTCCTCCGTTTTCAGCGAACAAGCTGTTCTATCATCACAATAAGCCGGATCAACATTCTGGAATTGTGGGTTTCCATAAAGTGCAACATGCTGGTAATAAAGTTCAAGCTCCTTTTCAGACACGGCAATAAAACGCCTCACTGTCTCCAGAGATTGTTCATATTTTGATTTTTCAAGTGCCTGATAAAAAGGGACAGAGGTAAGTGCATAAAATGTTGTACAAAAACAGCAATTACCTGGTGTTTCTACTAGCTACCAACCATAGGCAAGTATCCATATGAGACAACAATCGAAAGAGAATTAACCAACAACCTACCTTTTTCTTTGACAGTGTATCAACTGGTGACATAACATCTGGCTGAGCATAGTTCTTTCCCCGGTAGAAGACTGTTGTGTCATTTCCAATAATATTAATAGGGATACCACCACTCAGTCTGGCTATCTCACTTGCATACTCCTGGATTTGCCCTGGTTTGCATGGTTTGCAGATGACCTTCACAGTTTCATGCTTCTTCCAGTGCAAATGCATGTTTAGAATTACACCACCAAAGACTCCTCGCCTTCCAACAGGGACATAATTTGACTTTTTCTGTGAAACCTTCTTTAAATAAAATCTTTCCTCACCATTAAGATCATCTTGTTTAGCCATAGGGCCTTGTGCTTTAGCAATCTCATACTTCTTTAGCTTCTCAACCAACATAGATTCTTTTAATTTAGCCTGGAAAAGAAGCAGGTAATCTTAATTCATATTCTAAAAGCAAAATAAAAAGAAAGAAAGACAATCTCTTCCAACGAATTTAGCATTTGTACTTCTGAAGTTAATGGAACTATGGAAGTTCCCTTGGAAACTAACTAGTAATGATTTTAAGAAATGGCAACCTTACTTCTAAATTCTAATTATCGTAGAAATAGAAGCAGACATAAATTATCCAGGAAAGTAGATTGGTGTCAGATTGAAACTAGAACGATGATTCAAATACTGAGTAGCAATTAGCAAAGTCCTACTTTTGAAAATTGTTTGATTTGCTTGTCAAGATTGCTTCCCAAGAAAGAAGAAACTGGCCAAGCAAATCAAACCAAGCAAGAAGTCTGATACCTTCTCAATCTTATATTTGAGTCGAGCTTCAGGTGTAGGGAACTTCTGTTTTATCTTCTTTCCCTTAGGTCTGATACGTCGTGGATCATTTTTATTAGCCTCCTTCCTCTTCTTCTTTTCCCTCTTCCTCTGAAGCTTCAATCGCTTCTTTGTCAAATACCTCCTCTTCTTGGAGGGTTCCACCTCCTCAATCTCAAACTTGGGTTTCCCATCATCGGAGAGAACTAGATTGACTGAGCCATAGCTAACCCATCTAACCATCCATGATGGGCCAAAAATGTAAAAGGGGTTTAAGCATTTCCGAGAGGAAGCAACGGCAGGTCTGCAACAAGTAGCATGAAAAAATGAGGGAACTAAACTCAAATTGTCATTTATGAAACATCATAATGAAAATTGTCATTTATGAAAGAGGATAATGAAAAACAATAGGCTAAGTCCTTGTTAAGCACTTCTTACATATACCTCACATCTGCTTAGTAAACCACGAACAGTAATTAGAGCGAACAAGTAGGCAATAGTTGCCGAATGAATGCCAACGGTACATGTTGTAAAAAAAACGCAATATTTTGGGGGAAAACTCTTTAATACGATTATTGGAATTAAAGTTGCACTGATGCTTCATGTTGCATAAAGCCATAAATCATCTGAAGCCTGCAGTTTTCAGCTCCTCAGAAACAAACATCTAGCCATAAATTCTATCAATGTGGCATTGCTCCATCTATGTGATGAGGATAAACCGGGATCGGGAGAGATAATAATCGATTAACAGATGTGTTACCTGAGAGCTTGCCCGGAAGGCAAGATTGGTGCCGTCCGGGACGAATTGAGGAGCGAAAGAGAAGCCAATCTTCTCAGGTTTTGACGTGAGAGGACACGGGTCGCCATAGTTCACCACTACTACGCCAATGCATGGCAAATCTTGCGGCAGACGGTGGCGGGGCTGAAGCCCTAGGACGGGCTACTTGGGCTCAATCATGGCGGCTGCCTCGGATCGGGAGCTGAGGGGCGGGCAGGAGAGGAAGCGTGGAGCTGGTTTGGATCTGCAGCAGAGGGACATCGGCGCGACGGCGCCGGAGTGGGGAAGCGGAGTCCGAGGAGCCACCGGCAACCCGAGAGGCGAGCCGAGCGATTCGGCGGCGTGCGGCGGGTGCCGGCCGCATCGCCGGCCCAATATGTTTGTGGAAAGGCCTTTCCGGCCCAACTTGTCGTAGACCAACACTTCCGGGCCTGCACTTTTGTCTTCCGTCCCGTCGCCGCGCGTTTCGCCTCGCTCCCTCCGACGAGCTGTACCGCCGCCACTTCACCGGCGCAGCCTCCTCTCCGATCGCATTCGAAACCCTTGCCCGTATCCCCTCGCTTCCCGCCGGCGGTTTGGGCTCACGTGGCCATGATTATTCGACTCCTCTGAAACCACTCGACGCCGCTCTCCCCTCCAGGCTCCAGAACCCCAATTCCATCAGCTTCGAAAGTCACCGACGCGGCAGACGTCCCCTCTTGCCGGCCGGCAAAGAGAGAAACATCCCTCGCCGCCGTCCGTTCCCGTTCGCCTCTGCTTTGCGAGCGAATCGTGTGCTGGGCTTCATGGTATCCGATTTCAGGCCTTCGGACTCAAACTACGGCCCATTTAAGAGAGACGTGTGTGTCTGTCTTTGAAGTGAGACATGTTTATATTTTGGACGGAACTCCCGTCCGGATATCGAATAGATAAGCTATCGAAAGGTCAGTGAAACATTCGAAATTAAATGGGAAAACATTCGAGATAAGAGGGTAAAATATTTAAAATAAAATAATGAAATATTTGAAATAAAATAGTAAAACATTTGAAATAAAAATAGTGAAACATTCGAAATTAAAATGAAAAACATTCGAGATAAAAGGATAAAACATTTAAAATAAAAATATAAAATATTTGAAATAAAAGGATGAAATATTTAAAATAAAATAGTGAAACATTTAAAATAAAATAGTGAAACATTACTTAGATTAGTATATAATTATATATTTCATTGAGTATTCAATGCAACATTTATAATTGCATAATATAAACATCAATTAAAATAATCTGCAACATTTAAAAAAAATAGAAATGAAAATGAAACACAGTTAAATCTAAATTAAAATATTTTGCTCATACGTATGAAATATTGAGTTCCAACTACTGTAAACATAAAAATAATTATGTTTCTAGCTAAAACATGAGTTACACGTGTTTTAGAAAACACTATTGATATTTAATATGTATTGAAACATTTATATTAAATAGGTGAAACACAGAGGAGAAACAAATGCAACATTTGAGAACATCAATTGCAACATTTGAGTGAGAAAGATGCAGTATTTAGAGAACAATTGCATCACATAGGAGAACTAAGGAAACGAAGAACGAGAGAGACTCCGACTTGCATTTGTTTTTAGTTTATTTTTTAGATTTTATAACTAAAATTAGGTCTAAATATTTTTTTTAAAAAAACTTTAGATACTGTTAGGCGAACAGACTTACGGCGATTAAGGCTGACAGTCCACATTCTTCTATGCTCGGCATGACACGGCCAAGCCATTGCCCAACTGCGTCCGTCTTTGAGGAGCAAAGAAAAAACAGAGTATTACCGTCCGACGAATCCGATACCTGTATCGGATGTCCGATATAGAGCATTACCGTTATATTTTATGCCGACGAGATTAAGATGACATCTCAAGTAAATTAGCATATATAAGATTGTAAGTTTGGTTGTTAGATTGATAATTTGTGTGTTTAGAGGATTGATTCGATAATATTGCTACATCTTAATTTAATGCTCTTAGAGATATTTTGGTTTTATCTTATATATGTTATATCTGGTTTTATCTTATACATGCGGAAGTTATAATTTACAACGATTTAATGAATATATATATATATATATATAATATATATATATATAATATGCTAGTTTTACTGTTTTTTTGTTCTTATAAAACAAACAAACAAAAATTCAACAAAAAGTATCAATTGAGGGCATTTTTTTGGAAAACCCACTCTCTGCTCTTGCCCACCCGTTTTTTGCTATTGTTCTACCGTGCGTAGGACCTCCGTGCAAAATCGCTCTCTGAGAATTTGTACGGAAGACTTTTCGCGGGTCACGTTGAATTCCAACCAAATCTGAGATATTAGAGTTAGAATTATGAGTGGATGTTTCTAGTTGTATCTGAATTTATTTAGAATTAAGGTTAAATGCTATGAATAAATTTCATAAGAAACCACTTAAACCCAATTCCAATTTCTTAATTGTACGCCGAATTCTGGAATCCGTTTAACATGACCTCACGGAATTCGCACGGATTTTCTCGCCAATGGTAGTCACATTGAAATTAAAAAAACTTTGGGAGGGCAGTTCCTTCTTCCGGAGGACGATTAGAGTATATTTTTATAAATTTTGGAAACGAAATATTATTTCTATAAATTGAAAAAAAAATTCACTCTCTCTGCACAGTAACAAGAAGCAGTAATGCAAATGCCGCATTGCAGCTTGGCTGGCATTTCGCTCGAGCCAGCGCTATCCACCGAGCGCTCGTATCCCCCACAATGGCGGCACTCTCGCACGTCCTCCCCTTGCTCTCGCTGGCAGCCTCCGCCTCCGTACGCTACGTCCCCTACGGCCGCCGCGCTGGCCTGCTGCGCTGCGCGGCCGCGGCCGGGCAGGCAGGGTTCTTCACCCGCATGGGACGCCTCATCAAAGAGAAGGCCAAGAGCGACGTCGAGAAGCTCTTCTCCGGCTTCTCCAAGACCCGCGAGAACCTCTCCGTCGTCGACGAGCTCCTCACCTACTGGAACCTCGTCGACACCGACCGCGTCCTCGACGAGCTCGAAGAGGCACTTGCCTGGCTACCTGCTCTGCTGCTCTCCCTTCCCCAAGGGTTCTGTAGGCTGTACTTCCTCCTGTCCCCTTTCTCCCTTTTGATGTTTCCTTCTTGCTTTCACGCACGCAGGCGCTGCTGGTGTCGGATTTCGGCCCCAAGATTTCGTTCCGGATCGTGGACACCCTGCGCGAGGAAATCCGCGATGGCAAGCTCAAGTCCGGGGCCGAGATAAAGGTCATTTTAGACTCCTTTTAGTGCACATTGCGTTCGGTTTGGTGATTCATTCTGTTAGGATTGGTGGATGGTTATGTAGGATGCGCTGAAAAGGTGTATTCTTGAATTGCTGACGAGCAAAGGCGGCAACTCAGAGCTGCAGCTCGGCTTCAGGTTAATTCTGCTCTCTCATGAATTCCTCATTAGTGCGCTTGGTGTTTGTAATTTGCATTTGCCTCAATGCTGTTCATCGTTATGGCAGAAAGCCAGCGGTTATCATGATTGTGGGAGTGAATGGAGGTGGAAAGACCACTTCTCTAGGTACTTCTCTTGGATGCTTCACTGTTTTCTCACCCTCAATTAGCCCTCTAGACAGCCTATGGCTCTAAAAAAGCCATAAGCTGTCTAGAAGGCAAAATTTATTGTCCAAATAAACCATAAGTCCATGTTGAATCCTGTTGATGGAAAAACTCATGTTTTTAGGTTTTTTGAGCTTGTTTGGATCTCCACTTCTCCTAATGTCAAAAAATGTCCCAAATAATGGTATTATCAATTAAACACCAAACAAAATAAGTCCAGAGTCCGGAGGTAATATAATATTTTTACCATACTACATAAACAATAACCTTAGATTTCAGAAGCCATTTAGAATATGACAACAAGCTTCTCAGAGCTTTTTTTGAGAGCTGCTTATTTGAACTGTTAAGCTTAAACTGGCTTATGAATAAGCCAAAACTGTCTAGACTGGACTGTACATCTTTTACTGGAAGGAGTGCTCCCAGGATTCTAATGATCTAGCAAGGCTGGTGTACCAATAACATGTTGCCTGGCCCTACTCTATGGACAATGTACTACATGATGCTATTCTAATTAAGAGCTGTTCAAAAGGAGATAAAGTTCGGTTATAAAGGCACAAACATGTTGTTAGGCCCTTACAAAACTATCTTGTATACAGTAACTTACTAGTTACTTGAAGTGAATTTACAACACCAACATAAGGTATATTTCAGCTTCTCAAGCTCGGAATGTGGCATAGCATTGGATTAAGATTCTGTAGTTTTTTAAGAAAAAATTGAAAGAGAATTATGTAGGTTATCTAGTCACTTCAAACTTTAACGCTAACATGGAATCTATGTAGTAAAGCTCCTCAATATGCCGATTTGGTTTTGGCATTTTCTATCAACTGGCACCACTGTTTAGTTCAGTACATTTTCTACAGCATGATGCTTGAAGTGGTAGATTGATCTTACTCTTTTCTTTGTAATATTTGTAGGAAAACTTGCTTATAGATTCAAGAATGAAGGAGCGAAGGTGAGGCTATGGAAATAACCTGGTTTTTAGGCTAGTTGTGCAGGAAATAAAGTTCATATATGTATATGTTGCCTCAGCACGTTCTTGTTAGAGTTAAAATCTCTCTGACAATGTAATATTGTACAATGGATAAAATTATTGAGTTCACATTCCTGCCTTCAACAATAATATAGGTATTGATGGCAGCAGGTGATACCTTCAGGGCAGCAGCTCGTGACCAGCTAGAAGTTTGGGCTGAAAGAACTGGTTCAGAGATAGTTATCGATAATGATAAGAAAGCAAAGCCTCCAGCAGGTATGGACTTTTGATCTGCCAAGCATTGTGAGCATACTGTTTTCTCATACCTTCATAAGTCATGAGGAGCTCCTTCCATGTTTCATCTAATTTGACTTGCTTGGTAGTTCTCTCGCAGGCAGTAAAACGTGGGAAGCGTGAAGGATATGATCTTGTTCTTTGTGATACATCAGGACGTATGGTTATTTTAGTGACTGAGAGCAGAATATACATATCTTTAGTAGTTATTGGGGGAAATGACTTTGTTTCAGCAATATTTTTTCAGGACTTCATACAAATTATGGTCTGATGGAAGAGTTGGTTTCGTGCAAGAAAGTCCTAGCTAAAGCCCTTCCTGGTGCTCCTAATGTATGGCATGTTTACATTGAAAGGATTTAATTTTGTGTTGATTAGGCCATTTACAGTGCTTTTGAGGCAAGCTTGGAGAAGCACAGCTATCATCAATATTCTGATACTTCATTCTTTGCTTATAACATTCTTGACTTCTATCATATATCTCATGCTTAACAGGAGATTTTGCTGGTTCTGGATGGCACGACTGGCTTGAATATGCTACAGCAAGCGAGGGAGTTCAATGATGTATAATCTGCTGTTATCTTGGCTCTACTGATTTTCATTTTTTTTCTTCATGAGATGTTGGTAACGGATTCTCGCGGCTTAATGCCAGGTTGTTGGAGTCACAGGATTCATCCTAACGAAGCTTGATGGGACTGCTCGGGGTGGCTGTGTGGTATACACATATTCCTTGCAATGTGCAGCTTAAACAGCAGGGTTTACTGGCTGGCCTGAATTTTGTTTCTTGATCTGTTTGCAGGTTAGCGTTGTAAATGAACTCGGAATTCCAGTGAAGTTTATTGGTGTTGGTGAAGGGATGGAGGATCTTCAGCCTTTTGATGCCGAGGCATTTGTTGAAGCCATTTTCCCTTGAACTTGGACACCCATTTTTTGAGATGGAGAATTTGAGCTTTTGGAGAGAGCAGGTCTAATTGTCTTGTACATCCTCCAAGTTTGTGCAGCTGTGCAGGGCTCCAAAAATATAGGGCCCCCAAAATTGAAATGTGTCATAAAGCTCTTGTTAGCAGGCTGCTTCTCGTGCGGCAAAACAGGACGGATGGCTATTTTTAGATGCTTATATTTTGAAGTCCATCATACATTTTATTTTGGGACCTTCAAAACATAGATACGGCTATGTGGCCATCATGTAACAGATTTTTGCTAACATGCTAGAGACTAGAAGCAAAGTGTTGGACCATCTCACAGTTTTGTTTTGTCCAACCTTGTCTCACATCCAGGGCTAACAGAAACACGAAACCCCCCAAAACTTCTCATACCAGACCAACCCACTGAAATGCAAATAGGGATCAGAAATGTGGTCAATATCACGAAGAATAATGAAATACTGTCTGCGTCAATGGTTAGCGGTAACTATTTTGGTTATTGCTAAACTGGAGTACTGGACTAGTAACAGTAAAAATCGAACCTCGTTATCGGTGCTATCGGTGTTCGACTAGCCGCTGGTTTTGGAAAACTTGCTCACATGTATAAGTGGATCAAAGGACCAATATAAGTGGATGAGACTACGGTTCGTACGTTCTATAAAATGTAAAAAATCAGACAGCGTTTCAGCGTTTAACGTTTAGTAAAAATGTTTCATCATTTGATCAAAAATATTTTAATAAAAAAAATAAAATACAATCAAATCTAAGTTAAAACATTTTGTTCCTACGTATGAAACAATGAATTTTAACTACTAAAATATAAAAACAAAGGTGTTGCATATAGTGGTTTTTTATGTTGCAAACAGTATTACCAAATATTGTATCTATTTAAAATATTTCTTAATAAAGTGATGAAATATTTTTTACTAAATGTTATAAACACCATTCGATTTTTTCACTTTCGCAGCTGTCCACAAAAGAGGCCAGCCCATTCCCAGGAACCCCATTCCTGGCCCAATACAACATTCCCGCTCCGGACCGACCGGTCTGAATTCCCTAGCCCAACACATCTTCTCCAGCAACCCACCCCTGCGACTGCGAGCCGCCGCCGTCTCCCTCCTCACCCTCTACGGCGCCGCCGCTCCCCCACCCCCGCGCACCCCGGCAGTGAATTCACCTGCAAGTCAACCGGCCAAGGCCAAGCCCAGTAAACCCACGAGGCCACGACATTTTGCCCTTGTATCTCCTCGCCTCCCTCCTCTCGCCGCCGCCGCCCTGCGCGATGGCGGACAAGCCTTCGCCGGACGTGGAGGCCTGCCTCCTTGCTCACCTTAACTCTGGCAGCGAGGTGCCGGACTCTCGCTCCTACGCTTCCTCTCTCGGCGTCTCCCACAAGGAGCTCGAGGACGTCATCAAGAGCCTCTCCGCTTTCCGCATCGTCGAGAGCACGGTACTCCTCCCCTCCCCTTCTAGATCCATCTCCAAAACCCTGAAAATTTTATCCCCAGCCTCCCATACCTCAACGAGCTCGCTTTCCCGCAGGACGTCACCAAGGAGACGTGGGTTCTCACCGAGGAGGCTAGGGGTTACGTCGCGAATGGCTCCCCCGAGGCGCAGCTCGTGGCTGCCATCCCACCGGAGGGCGCCTCCAAGGACGTGCTCAAGGTTTTTCCCTTTTTGTTTCTCCTGGGTTTTAGATGTTCATACATGTTAATAGATGCTGACGCGTATGTCCGTGCCTCTTAGGAGAAATTGGGGTCTGTCTTTGACATCGGCATGAAGACAGCTGCGAAGAACAAGTGGATTGGGTTTGAGAAAGGAAATAAGGACTTGGTGCTCAGAAAGGTACTGAATTGAGGCTCAATGTGCGCCCTCAATTGGGACTTGGGAGCTTGTCCTTCGTCCTTCGTCTTATTGTTTTTTTGTTCTTTAGATGATGATTGTGCCTTAAGATTTCGGAGTCATGCAGTATGCCATAGCGAGTATTCTCAATTCATGTCTGGATTATATAAATTGGCCGTCTTAACTTAACTATTCTGATATGCAATTCTCAGTGTTTACTTGACATCTGTTTTGAGTGCATTTACATGTGTTCCTATTTGTTATAGAAATTTGATCGTATACTCTTCATTTAGATGAAAATTGAGGTTTTACCCTCCTGGCCCACATGTCAATGACATGAGATGACCCCACATGTCAGTGAGATGTGGAGGGTAAATTCTCAATTTCCCTTCTAAAAGAGAGTACATGATCCAATATATGTTATCTATGGGCATAATAACTATCATTTTGCTTCTTATTCAGGTTGACAACATCAAGGATGAGTTGCAAGAGCAGCTGAAAAGGCTAGAGAGTGGGGAGGTTTGTGTTGCTTGTCACTCTTATAGTCTCATCTTTCATGCCACAGTTTGCATTTTGCCATTCTCACTGGTAACATCTCGCTGAGTTGTGTATTGCACAATATAATAGTTTGTGTGTTGCTAGCCCATCAATTCATCTCACAATTTTCATTTTCATTAAAACCATCTCTGATTTGTGTACTGGACTACTGGTGCATCACAAATAATTGTTAGGTAGCCTAAGTCGCTGCATTGGAGGATTGGAGGATTTTACCTCCACTGTACTACAGAATACTGCTTGTTAATCTTTTATTCGATTTTGCATGCCTCCTTTTTAAAAGAAAAACATTTTTATGTAGTCTGCTTCTGATAAAGTGATAGATGATCTGAAAAGAAGAAAGCTTATCATGAAAGAGTAAGTACCTCTTTTTTAAACAGTTGCATTGAATTTTTAGTGTATGTTGCAGTCATTGAACTAATGTTTGTCTCCGTTTTTTACAGGAAATCAATTTGGTATGCCCTAAAGAAAGGACCCCAATTTGTTGCAAAGAGAAAAAAATTGGCAACTGATGTGACACAAGAGCATCTGAGAAGGTATTTTGGTGCCATTTCTCTCAAGCTGGTCTCCAAAATTGTGCAGGACACCTTGTCTGTTGATTATATAATCTAACTCTGACCTACCATGAGTGCCCATCTAAATAGAGACCAACTGCTCTAGGTTGCCTGGTCATATAGGTCTTAACCTGGTATGCTGTCTTACCAAAGTTATTTGCCGTTAGGATCGAATTATTTGATGCATAAATGCATAATATAGTGTCACATTGACTGTTGTGAATTGTCTGTTTTTGAATGTTTAGTATGCATATGGAATGCTCTGTATGTTCATCTTCACAAGTTTGTGTCAATACCATTTCTAAGTGGATTTTCTGCCTTGAAGTGGTGATTGGAAGGAGATTGAATTCAAAGATTATAACTTTGGAGCCCAGGGACAACCTATTGCTGTTGGTTATGTGCAACCTTTGTTGGAGGTATTTTTATAGTTACTCCAGTTACCTCTATATTTTTTCTGATAAATAAATTTATCTTGAAACTATAACATTGTTATTGATTCAGGTACGGGAGGCAATTGAGAACATTTTTCTTCAGATGGGGTACAGTAAAACAGTTCGTTCATTATATTCATTTAGTAAGGTATATTCAGAAAACTAACGAATTTATTATATTGAATTTATTGACAAAACAGGTTCTCTGAGATGCCAACCAATAATTTCGTTGAGAGCAGGTGTGTTCTGATGTTTGCGCTCCACAAAAATAACAATGGACATATTAGTACACCCTCCTACTCTGTAATGGTCGGGTTGCCCCAGCTCATAATGTTGTACAAATACAACTATAGAAAATGTGGCTTTTACGTACTGCATGTTGATCCATACCTCATACTAGTAATCTCGCGAACAGACCTGAAGTTCTCCCTGGGTACTAGATTAAAGAAAATGCTACATGTCTATTTAAGGACAGCATACATATTGAATGCATCATGATTTGCTCGTTAGATTACCTATAATCCTAACAATGCATACAATTGCTGTTTCTTTGTTAGCTTCTGGAACTTTGATGCACTGTTCCAGCCACAACAGCATCCTGCTCGGGATTCACATGATACATTTTTTCTTGAAGGTAATGCTCTGTTCAGTTCTAAGATCTAAGTTTGATGTAAACTGTATTAATTGTTCAAGTTCTGCAGCCCCTGCCGCTACAAAACAATTGCCTGAAGACTATCTTGAGAAAGTAAAGGAAGTTCATCAATCTGGTGGTTACGGCTCCAAAGGGTATGCTCTGGTGTTTATGATGCCGTTTAACCAAAAAATTTATTACACAATATCTCTCTATGCAGCTATGGTTATGACTGGAAACGAGAAGAAGCAGAGAAAAACCTGCTTCGAACCCACACAACTGCAGTTTCAACAAGGATGCTATACAAGCTAGCACAAGAGGTAAAGCAACTAACTTCAGTTTGCTTTTATGTTCTGTTGACTGATTCGTGAGGTTTATTTTCTTTGATAATCACCATGGAGTTTTCAGAAACCTTTTGCCCCTAAGAGGTACTACTCCATTGACCGTGTTTTCCGTAATGAAGCTGTGGATCGGACTCATCTTGCGGAATTCCACCAGATCGAAGGTACCTGTGTTTTTTGTTCTTGTCTATGTTTTGTTCTATACTTCTGTTGATTGATATCTGGTCCATGTCTTATTGTCTTGGATGTCACATGGACACAGTAACCTTCTAGCAAGAAAGCTACTTACAGCTCCTCCTTTCAGGTCTCATTTGTGATTATGGTTTGACACTTGGTGATCTGATTGGTGTTTTGGAGGATTTCTTCTCAAGTCTAGGTGCTCAACCTTCGCCTTTGTCATAATAACGATGAATCTTGGTTATACTGCATAATATTTGGGAAATTAGCTTAGTGGTGCACATTCAATAAGATGACTAATTTAGGTTGTGATGTAAACATTACTAAGAGGATGGAGTCATGTAGCACATTTGTACATGAATCTTACATAAAATTTGTTAATTTTAGCTATATTGTCCATCGCTGTTGTTGTAATAACAGTGCTCGAGTGATGCCTTGTTCTTGGGTTCATGCCTAGAACATGAATAATGCTGTATGCCTGTATTGCTGGAGCAAAACCTCCCTCTTAAATAGACTCTGCTACAATAATGATTAACTACACTGCTCTGTCCATAGAAACACAATGGATATATCCATTAGATTGTTTGTCTATTGCATCATTTTCATTTACCAAGGTAAATACTATGTTGTATTGTGTATGTTTCCTACGGCTAGATAAGTTCCAACGTTCAGGCACCCACTAGTCATCCAACTGTAGCCATTCACATTTCATGCAATTGTGGCCTCCTAATCCATCGAACTTTCTTTTATATGTGCCTGTATTCTCTCTTGTCCTATATGTTTATTAAATCCTGCAGTCATTTTTGTATTGGAATTTAAGAACAACATTTTTGTCTGCCTTTTAGGCATGTCAAAGCTGCGTTTCAAGCCTGCTTACAATCCTTACACTGAGCCAAGCATGGAAATTTTCAGGTGACAGTTTTGATTGCTAGTTCATGATTCCTGTAGTCCATGAACTTTTTTTTTTCAAGAATGTGCTCATAAATCTTTGTTATTTATGTTTTCAGTTACCATGATGGTTTGAAGAAATGGGTGGAAGTAGGTAACTCAGGCATGTTTAGACCTGAAATGTTACTTCCCATGGGACTGCCGGAGGGTGTTAATGTAATTGCATGGGGTCTTTCACTTGAAAGGTACAACTAAGCTAGCTCGTTGGGAGGTTTTTCTTAGAAAAAATTAGCCTGTTAATTTAGGCCTATTATCGAAATCCCATGCCTTTGGAATCCTTGATTTTTTTAAAAAACAGAAGTATAAAAAATATGGATCATTATCTAATGTTAGTTTAACTGTATGCAATTGTTGGTTTTGGCTGAGACTTGCATTATCTAACAATTCCAAGAAATTAGCACTGACCATGTTGTGTGTTAACTAGGCCAACAATGATTCTTTACGGCATCGACAACATACGGGACCTCTTTGGGCCGAAGGTATTGATTGTACTATGCAGAACTCTTCCCTGTTGACAGGAGCATGTACTCATGTTCTGATTTTTCCAGGTTGATTTCAACCTCATCAAGAGCAACCCCCTCTGCCGTTTGGGACTGTAGTAAGCCTGACACAAGTTGGAACTGATTAAGCGACAATATTTATTGAATTGGTAAAATGGTTCAATGTGAAGAAATTCCGTCTTACCTTCAAACACCAATACTTGTGCATTTAGCAGAGGTTTTTGTATTGCAGTTTTGAATTCTGAGTGATATGAGACTGCCATCATGTTTTTGTGTTCATGCAACAATACTTTGATCTATAGTTTAAGTGAGCCCTTCTTCCCTTTATTGATGTGTGCTGTATCCGTGTATTTGTGTATCTTTATGTTTTTTTACACGAGTATGACTATTGAGTATTGCCTCGCCAATCACGAGGATTTCATCTGCCGCTGTGGTTTTGGGTTTGCAGCGAAGAAAGTAACACTATTAGCTTCCTTAATATAAGTCACCATTCCAAAGATTGGTGTCCAGAATTGTCATCGAACAGGCTGTAAATTTGTTATAGGTACGATATCGCTCGAAGATAATGAAAACCATTTTAGTCAAGCTGCTGCTCACATTGCTCCTTACACGAGCGAGGGCAAAATGAAGGCTCCCAGATCATCACTTATAAATTATAATGCATGATCGGTGGAGATTTTTCGATGAGTTGGCTGCCTGCCCTCTGCTAGCTAATTACTGTTAGGACAGTTTCAACTCATGTTTCTTAGGT
>KE372641.1:852218-863956 GCA_000418225.1 Zizania latifolia | reverse complement strand
TTGTGCGAGACGTTCACCGCCAGGAGGCTCTCCAGCCCGCCCAGCTGCTGCGGTATCTCGCCGCTCAAGTTGTTGTACTCCAGCCTTAGAATCTCCAGCTTCTTCAGCTCCGACATGCCCGCCGGAATCGACCCGGTCAAGCTGTTGTGCCCCAAGCTCCTGCCATTGCAAAGCCATCAAACGTCACAATCTTCGTCTCCGATGCAATCGTGCAAAGACGACATTGTAAATGTAATTAATCCAAGTGAGGTGGGTGAAGAATGAAGATTGGACTTACAGCAGGTACAGGGACGAACAGTTGCCGATGTTGTCAGGGATGGTGCCGGCCAGGGAGTTGCCGTCAAGCTGGAGCACGGCGAGGTTTCCGGCCTCGCAGAGATCGCCCGGCATTGGCCCGTACAAGCCACTGCTGCGGAGGTCGAGCACCGTCAGGTTGCGGAGCAGGCCGAGCTCCGGCGGCAGCTGCGTGCGGAGGTCGTTACGGGACAGGTTGAGGTACCGAAGGTTGAAGAAGAGGGCCATCTCTGCCGGGATGCCGCCTGTCAGCTGGTTGCCGGAGAGGTCGAGCCATTGCAGGGTCTCCGCCAGCCTCGTCGAGCCCGACGGCAGGACGCCCGAGAGCACGTTCGACGACATGTCGAGCGTCTCGAACCCGACGTCGAACAGAGCATCCGGGATGCTGCCGCTGAGGTTGTTGGCCTTGAGGTGCAGCTCGGCGAGCTTCGTGCAGCCGGACATGGAGTCCGGGATGGCGCCGGAGAGCTGGTTCTTGGACAGACTCAGGTAGTTGAGATCCTTGAGCTTGCCGAGCGAGTCCGGCAAGCGGCCGGTGAGCGCATTGTCGGAGAAATCGAGGTGCTGCAGCGCTGTCAGGTCGCCAAGCCAGGCAGGGACGTCGCCGGAGAACCGGTTTCCGGACGCGGCGAGGTAAACCAGCGAGCCGAGATGCCCGATGGAGTCAGGGAGTTGGCCGTCGAACGCGTTGGAGCTTATATCGACGGTGCTGAGGTGAGGGCATAGGCCTATGTCGCCGGGAACGGCGCCGAAGAACCTGTTGCCGCTGAGGTTAATCGTCTTGAGGTTGTGGAGATTGGCAATGCCGTCGTTGACGGGACCGGAGAACTGGTTGCGGGACAGATCGAGCTCGCGCAGCCGCGAGAGTGGCCAGAGCACGCTGGCGAAGTCCGGCGAGCCGGAGAGCTGATTCCAGGACATGTTGAGGTGAAGCAGGAACGAGCTCTTGGCGAGCCCCTGAGGCAGCGGGCCGGAGAACTGGTTACCGGAGAGCATGAGGAACCGGACGGTCGGAGGGAAGGAGGCGGGGAGCGGGCCCGAGAAGGCATTGCCGGTGAGGTCGAGGTAGCGGAGCGAGGGGAGCAGCGGGACGTCGTCGGGCAGCGGGCCGGAGAAGGAGTTGTAGGAGAGGTCGAGGGAGCGGAGAGACTTGAGCAGGGAGAGGCCCGGTGGGAGCTCGCCGGAGAGGTTGTTCCGCGCGACGGAGAGAGACTGGATTGCGGAGAGGCGGTCGAGCCCCCGCGGCATGCGGCCGGAGAGGCCGAGGCCATCGAGCGCGAGGCGGAGCACGCGGGACGTGGCCGGGTCGCACTCGACGTACGCCCAGCCGCACGGCGTGGCGTCGGACTCCGTCCACGTGGCCAGCGCGGCCGACGGGTCCGACAGCGCCGACTTGAAGACGACCAGCCCCAGCACCTCCTCGTTCACCGGCATCGGCATGTCGGCCGCCACCGCCGCCGCCGCGACGATCGTCAGCAGCATGAGCAGAGGAGCCATACGCGTCGCCATTTCTGTCGCCGCGACGACGGGAGTGGAGGGACAGATATGGTGGCGTGGGCGCGTGGCGAGGTGAAGGAGCAGATCTAGTGGTACAGTACAGGAGGCGAGCTGGGCGTTTTGGCTTATGCAGCTGCATGGCGGATCGAGTGGGCGCGGGAGGAAGGCATTCCGGGCAACGGGGCGCAAAAATCTGTAGCACCTGTGAGAGGCTTGTATGCCAAATTCTGTCACGCACATATCTAATTATCTATTACTAATCTCGAAGCAAATCATCGTCTTCTCTATGCTGCCCTTTCATCGATTACTGCGGTAACACCGCCGCGATGCAGCCTGCAAGACATAAGCGAGGTCACATGCGATGCATCGTCGTCGCGGCGACGGTATATACTAAGGAGAAGTCAATCCACAACCATGGCGTCATGGAGTTACTGCCGCTGTGCCGGCAGGTCGGCTCAAGCCACCGCGTTCGATGCGCACCGTCAATATGATGAGCCGATTACAGCTGCAGGGAGACATCCATGGATTGGTGCTCCATAACGTGTCCGTTCTTGGAAGGAAGAAGACCGCAAGAAAAGGGATAGAGAATTATGGACTGATATTTCTTGGCGACCTGTGAGTTCTTGCATGGCTAACATGTTGATTCAGTATTTGTATTGTCAGATCGGTTGCAGCTTCTTTGCGCGTTTGTTGAAAAAATGAATCATCATGGACGTTTGAGCATAGGGTGGTCGACAAGGAAATAAATTCTATGGAATAAGCTTTAAAGAACCCTTCATAAAAATCATGGCTAAATTAGCCTTCCACTATCAGATTATCTCACACTCTTCTATGGTGCGTCAATCTAGATGAGGTCTCGGGTGGACGACTTTGAAGCTCTCTAAAGAAATTTTTTTCTATTCATGTGTTTTTTCAAATAAGCCCTTAAAACTCACCCCACAAAATTTATTTCATGTCCACAAAAATCCGACCTCAGCCGCTTCTGCCATAGGGCATGGCCGCTGGCCAGCGCTGTTCTCGACTCCTCGAAGCGACCGATCTTGGTAGGGGCAAGACTCATGAGATGAGCAGTTAGATGGTAAGGACTTGGGAGTTTGGACGGAGAAGAAGATGATTCACTTTGAAATTAGTACCGGATACGTGACAGGATATAGATGGGAGTTGAGGCCCTCTTCCCCTACAGAAAACTTCCCCCGTGAGGGGTAAGGCTGGACAGACAGAAAGGAACAAAAAGTCGTCACGTTCTTGCATGACTTCTCTCGGTCTCCCTCCGCCGCTGCCGGATGATGTCGCCGCTCGCCGGCATTCGGAATCCAACTCGCCGGAACACGACACCGCACGCCGAATGAGGCACACCGCAACTAGCACTCGCACTGTAGCAGCAGCAGCAATCATAGGGAACAATTAAAGAATCATAGGCCGGCCGTTTTCATACTCTGCTACTAACTCCCTCCCATAGCATAATATAAGAATCTCTAAAGTTTTTTCCAGAGATTAAAGAGAAATGTGAAATTAAATTTGAAATGACTGTAATTGATAGAAATGAGAAAGTAGATAGGAAAATTAAATAAAATATAGTTATACTTAGTTAAGATAAAAGAGTATATAAAAACAGTTATATTTTAAAATAATAGAAATAACTTATAATATCGGATAGAAAGTGCAGGGTTTGGAGTTTAGGCTCGTAGGTCGTAGCCCAGAGTCGCATGGAAAGCTACGCTACGCTGCTACGCAGGCCGCAGGGTGGTGTGCGAGATGCTCCCCTAGCCAACGGGCATGCACGGTTTCAAAATGCGTTTGCTTGCTCTCTCCAATCTCCATGCATCAGTTGTGATTTGCGGAAACTGGAACGCGTGAGGCTTCCACACATCAGCTGCCAGATTGCATGAGCACGGCCAGCTGTGACAGCAGACACGGGGTTTCCTTTCCATGGTCAAATTATTTCACTGAGGTCATGGGGGTACACCGGTATACATGGTGTATTTTACACTTTGACATTTGACTGACTTGTCACCGGTATCTACTCTCCCATGCTACAGATGCTTAGCCCACGTCAGTATATGTTGCCGGCCACATCTACGGTTTATACATTCATGGCCACTGTATATATGCTCCTGTTTGGATTCTTCAGTCCATCTAAACGTAACATCCTTCTATATCTATTGGAATGGTAAAGGAGACATACCGATAACACATAACAAAGCCGGGTAGACTCTTTTGATGATCAACCCAGCGCCTTAGCCCAGATGAAACTCTCGACACTGGAATGTATCCAAGCGCTGGATCAATCACGTGGGCCGTCGAATGACTGGGACTTCCTCAGGTTCCAGTGGAGACCTTCATGGATGCTGCGGAGGAAATCGGTTGTTGAATCCACCAGGCAAGCTGTCGGCACGGGCCAAGGAGACATGCTGCAGATGAGAGCATCGCCAGGTGATAGCAGCTTCCGATCCTTGCCATCAAAAGATGCCCACGCTTGGCCCCTGCTGTTATATGGCACTTGTACGCGCAGAGTTACGTATTCGGGCAGTATCAGAGGCCTGAATGACAGGGAATGTGGACAAATCGGTGTGAAAAGGATTCCTGGGACCTGCATATACCAGCACAACGTTTGAGAGTTGAGACCACAAAAATTGCAGAGTGGACAAGATATGTTGAGCAGCTGGATAAAGGAAATAGCAAAAAGAATTTAGGGTAACTAGGCCTCAGGCTAATTTATATACATTGCTGCAAATATTGAAGGTAATAGAGAATAGCCTATGTTCAGAAACGGATCCATCTCCATCAACATGGACTCAGTGACCAGGAGAATATTTTGGGCTCTAGGGCAATTTATCTGAATTTTTAACCACATTACATGATTTTTAATCCCAAGCAAGAGAAAAAGTCTCAAGATTTATTGCAGAAATCTAAGGATGTATAACCAGGAAATACCCATGAGAAAGTTATCTCAATAAGAATAACAAGTAAATAATCAAGTGCTAAGGATGTATAAGTAGTGCATACCTGTGGATGAACCATGGATCCTCCGGCTGCCAATGAATATGCTGTGCTTCCAGATGTTGTTGATATGATTAATCCATCCCCTTGTACACATGTAACGAAAGAACTGTCGCAGTAGCATTCCAGGTAGGTAAGGTAAGATGATATTCCACGGTCAATTGTAACTTCGTTTAACACTAGGATTGGCTCCTCAGTCTCAAGTTCATCCTTCGCTGCGTCACGGATTACATGGCACTGTAGACGGTTTCTCAGTGTGATGCTAAATGATCCATTCAGCACATTGTCC
The DNA here is from genome assembly GCA_000418225.1 of Zizania latifolia. Lineage (NCBI taxonomy): Eukaryota > Viridiplantae > Streptophyta > Magnoliopsida > Poales > Poaceae > Zizania > Zizania latifolia. The sequence goes on along the minus strand of KE372641.1, from coordinate 858,876 downwards.
AAATAATCACGATATTGCTCGCTTCCTGGAAAATATGTTAAGGACAACCACTTGGATAAAATGCAAATGTAAACTGGAGAGCACAAACTCCATGAGAAATATATCGGCTAACAAGCTTGATTTTTATACTAAACCCAGTCTTACTGCAGGTTCCAAGCCCTGGTAAAGGAGAGGGGAGAGTCCCTTTTCATGAAAGGTTGTGATAGGTGAGCCAATAGAAAACCTAACCACTTGGGTTTCAACTCTAACTTACCCCAACTTGTTTAGGATTGAAAAGCTTTGAAGAAGAAGAAATCAAGCCTTACTGAAAATGTAGATTGGGTAGCAAAACAATAACAACCTGTCACTACAGGAAAGAATATTATATACTATACATGAATGCAAAGCTTCAAAGTTTTTAAATATAGCATAGAAACGATTCCTAATGAGTAACAAGAAAACATCCTGATAGGTTACAATACTAGGGAAGAACAGTCACAACAAAACTGCAACAGAGTTCATGCAACCATGAATGAATTTATTATGTATATTGATAAAACAGTTGGCATCCATGGTTCCATGCCGAAGGATACGGAAAGGTGTCATGAATCCCAGTGATCCTAGGGAGAATGCAACGACTGGAGGAACTGGTCCTTTGAACAATGATGCAGCCTGTTAAGAGATTGAACACCATGTATTCAAGTAGCAGTCCAGCAAGAAATATAGAAAAATTAGTTACTAATCCATATTGAAAAGCAATTAGTATTTAAATGCAGGAGTACTCAGGCACCAGAGTATGGAACAACGAAGCAATAAATATCAGGTAAGCTGGTTTAGCCTATTTGCTCTAGAACTTTCCAACTTTGATATTAAAAGGTCAGAACCATAAAAGAACTATGTAGTAATTCTGGCTCTGAAGCAGAAATTCTCATGATAACTCACGCTGGAGATATCAACAGACCTTCCATTTCAGCTGTTAGTCAGTGCTACCACATATGCCATTAACCAAGTATATTTATTATAGACCAAACATATGGGACCTTCGTAAAAAGGTTAATCCTCTAATTAGTCTCTTGGATCAAAGATAATGTCATTGAGGAGCTTAACAAAGAACTGAATTTGCTTACCCATAACACAGTTCCATCGCCGCCGAGAGTTACAATGAGATCAACCTTCGTGTGCAACATCTTTATCTCCTCATCTATCAGAATTTTCCAATTAGCTGGGCAAAAAGGGGAATGCTAGGTGAATGAATAAAACTACATCACTCAAATATGATATCTATATTCGCATTTGATACAAAATACATCTTTATAATATGTCCAATTAAATGTCAGAAATGATTTGTACCAAAATCTAGTGCAAGGATATAACTTTATTTAGATGTGAATGGAAGGTTTTGGAAATTCTAGGCAAACCGACAGTAAATATGACAAATTCAAGCAGTAGAAGGGGATTGACAATTCTGCCCCCATGTAAAAAAGATAGATACTTAAACATAATATAAAGCATCACTATTCATGTTTCAGAACATCAGTAAAAATTTAGAAAAAAGAGTTGATCGCTGAAACAAAAAAATATTTCTTAAGCATATGAAATAGTACAAAAGGCAAAATCTGGAGCAGGATGAAACTAGAGCATTACATAAAAAATGTCTTACCATCATCCCATGTTTGGATGAAGTTGTAGTAGGAATCTTCTGTTAGGAGTTCCTTGCTAACACGTGGCTCTACAACGACATTTATATTTTTATGTTCCTTAAGCCATCTGCAGAAGAATAAATAGCAAATTTAGGTGTGGAAATACAATATTTACGTATGTATTACCATTATGATGGCAATAACCCACTTAAACAGCGCATGCATCTGTCATTACAAGATATTTAGGGTATCTAAAATGTATAATTGAAGACAAGCAAGATTTCTTATAGTGACAAATTCATAACATAACCTTGCAATTAGGAAAGATGGAAGATACAGATTCTTCCCAAGTATGTTCTTAGGTAAAGTTCACATAATCACGAAAGTAAGCAGGACTACTGTAATCAGTGGAGAAAGGCAGTGAAGAGAACACACCTGACCATTTCAGCACAAAGAACACGCACAGAGTTAGAATTAGGTTTGGTTATGAAAAGAACTGTTTGGGGTGAGGATTCCCATTTCAGCAAAATCTGAAAAAAAGAAAGAAAAGCATTGTCATAGAAATAGAGACATGCATACGAGATGCTTTATTCATCTACTTATTCTGGCTACTGGAGTTGAATAAGTAATAGCATTACTGACTGCTAAAAAATGAATCAAACAGGAAAACTAACCTGCTTATTGCTGCGTTCCGCTGTCGTTATATCTCCTTTTTCAAATGACACAAAATCATGCTTGTGCTGGCCGTTTTTATTCCCATTGCATCCCCATGAAAGTCTAAATGATGCCTTTCTTCTCACCATCTTGTGAGTAGATCGTGGGTTAGGACCAGGAATGGCATCCTGGAGAATCTCATGTGAACATATACCATGATTTCCACAACATCCTGTTTGATCTGATGCAGGCATCTCCAGTGTTAGTTGGCTGACCAACTTTTCTAATTCATCATTGGTAAAACTGCCACAGCCTGCACAAGGAAGCATTCCAATTTAGATTTTTGGGAGTTAAACTCGTAGAACAGTAACTGCAGATGTATAAATTAAACTTTGGATTTTACTCTGTTGTTTCTGTGCCATCTCTAATTCATATTTACGCTTCCATTCTGCTGCCTCAGCTTGAGCAGCAGCTTTCCCTTCCGCAACTTGTCGCAGCGCTTTTGCAATAGCTTCAGATTTGCAAATTTATATTCATCAATATTTTTTTGAACGTAAGTAAAAGCACTGCATAGGTATATACAACTGAACATAACAAGGCATTTGGTAGTGCCATGTAAAGCCTGTGTCTCCTTACTTCTCATAGCCTCTGAAAACTCAATAAGGTGTGTGTCAGTTGACTTGACTGGAGTTTGAGTAAGGAATTCATAAGCTGCTTTCTCTGATTCTACTGAACTAACTGTTGAGCTAACTGCGGCAATGGACCCATTTTCACTTTCATGTGAGGTCACAGCGTCATGGTTTGCTCTCTCATCAGAATCCTGCAATGCAAAGGAATGGGTAATAAGCTCTATAGTCTACCCCACACTGGATTCATATTTTGAATGAAACGGAGTAAGCTTTAAGTTTAGCCGGGAAATAAACCATTCCTTAACCCTTTACTGGGCTTACTTCGATGCTAATCAGAAATTTCAGGCCTAAACATTAGATCAAAATTTGGCCCATACAATAAGGTACATGATCAAGTAACAGGTTATTAGTGCAAATTTGACATCCAGCATGAATATAAGACTGCACAACGGTACTCTCCAAAATTGTCCAATTCCAAATGTGGAACTATCTGTAATGAGAATGGCTTGATATTCCATGCAAGACAGCGAGTTCAGGCCCAAATTCTTCCGAATATTAATGATAATGTATGTATTCTCCCGCGTGAGCTCATGACCAATGCCTAGAACCAGTGAAATCTAGGCGAACAGGGTCAAAATAAGAAGAAAGCAAAGGATGGGTGCAGGCTCTACGTGGCAGAAAAAATTTGACTTCATTTTGTGCCTACAAGCGCAACCTCCCCTCCTCGCATTTTTGTATCTTGTACAATTTCCACAGCTTATTTAATAATTTTAAAAAATCAATGAAATGGTAGTGCCGTAGTGGTCTCCCCTTCCGTTCCTCTAAAAAATAAAATAAAAAGTACTTGGAGTTGACATCAACCCAAAGTCCTCTATAGTGCGAGTGTGGATGGCCAGGTTTCCCCTACAAAAATGGGGATGGGTCTTCAAACTTGCTAGATATGAGGAAGAGAAATGAAAAATCGTAAAAAAAAACCTTTAGTTTTAGTTTAGCAAGCGCTAGCATAAACATGCGGACGAGACGTCATCGAAATGGACATGCATCGTCGTCTTCTACTTGAGAGCACGTACCGACTCGAGCAATGATCTGAAGCTTGGAGCAGTTGGGATGGGTATAGGTGCTGGGCTAAGGCTTCGAAACCTGGAATCCGAGCGCGCGAACTGAATTGCCCCGGAGGATGCCAGCTTCTGGCGCAAAGAGAGAAACCACCCATCAGCGGAGCTCAAAAATTGCATTCAGAACCCGCTGCACGAAATGCTCCTCAGTTCGAAGCAGCCACGGAGAACGCAGCTAGCTCCCCCCGCACAGATTGCGGCCGAGCTGGGCACAATTGGAGCGCCCAGCCACCGAAACCCCACCCCAAACACGGCCGAACCCCGGACCGACGGATCGGGAGCGCATGCGCGAACGTACCTTCTGGGGAAGCTCGTCGAGCGACATGGCGGCGCGATCCGGTTCTCCTCCTCCGCTCAGCTCACCCCGCCGGCGCCCAAAAGGGAAATTCTCCGCGCTTGGCTTTGCTCGCGTGGTTGGGTCGATGGCGAGTAGAGGGGAGGGAGAGAGGTGGGTGGTGGACTGGTGGCGGTTGGGTGGTGCGAGGCGAAGGCGAAGGCGAAGGCGACGCTGATGGCTGATGACGAGGGAGAGGGAGAGCACCTCCACCCCGATTCCCGATTCGGTTATTTATCGGCGAGGACTAGCCAGGAGCCCCCACCCGCAGGGTTTGACAGGCTGACAGTAGGGACAGGCTCTGGTGGGCCCCAGTGTCAGTGAGCATGCCACGGTAGGTCCCGGTGTCAGTGGGGCAGGGATTCCGCTGGGAGCTGCGGCGGGGCAAACTGGCTGGTGGGTTCATTTCTTCCTTTTTCTGTTTCAGCCCCTGTATTTTATATATTTTCTTTCCACTTTCTGGGTATAAAATATTATATTGATTACTTGTATAAGTAATTTTAGACTAATACACAAGAATTAATAAATCAACTAAAATAACTTTATTGTTGCTTACTTATTCTGTTTTGAAAAGTATAAGTATTTATTTGTGAGAGCCTGAGAGGTGTATCATATATTTGACAAAAACAAACATTAAAGATCTAAAAATTCTAAAACACTTATATAAGGAATCAGAGTATCAATCCAATCATTATCATCACTCACTACATTTTTTAACACAATTCCTTCTTTTGATTATCTAAAAAAATCTCTTATTTACTGAATTATGTAGGAAACAACGTGCAAATAATATATCAATGTACAATTTTAAGGGAACGAAAGATTGCATCTTTTTAGGAGGCTGAAAATCAACAAACATGTTTAATTGTTATTTTTTGTTCACTTGTTTGGACTGGCAGAGGTCTGTAGTTATAGAATTTTGTTGCATCATCCAACATGCTAATATACGGTGCACTATAGTGACTTGCCTAATTGCCTTTGTATTTTGGGGACCAAAACGGGTATATGAAGAGGGCAAATTCCTTTATACCCCACCCAATTAGAATTAGAGAAAATAAAACATAAATGAAGAAAGCTCTCACCATAAGATTAGCTAATAGAAAAAGTCCTTAAATTTTCAGACCGTTCTGAGCTTTCTTTCTGAATTAGCGTTGGATTAGGTGGCCAAGAATACATCTCGGTCATATAGTAAAATTGGAGTATTCGTCAAATGCCAATTGCCAAATGACAAAAAACAGCTAAAAAAACTGATCTGAAGATGTCCAAGGTCAGAATGTCCCAGGGTGCTTATTTTTACAGAAATATATATTGCACTCCTAATCCATCGGCATACAACTTTTTTCCCCATGAAAGTTTAACAACATTATCACCTTTAAAAGCTTGATCCTTGAGGCTGTTCTTCCTGCTGCATTGCGAACGAGGCGAAATATTCCAAAGCATTTTGCAGAGTCTGGGTCATCGGGCACGAATGGTCGCCGCCGCGGACAAAATCCTGTGCGATCGATTACACAGCCCAGTCTTAGCCGCTAACTCCAATAAACGGAGGGAATGAAAGAGCAATGGCAATTCGCTTAGACTTTGCTGAAAAGCAAATCTTTTCTTTTTCACTCGATCCAGACGCATCACGACAGAAGCGTTTCAGACTTTTCAGATGAGAAGCACGGCGTTGGCTTTCACTTTCACGACCGTTCAAAGCTGTTTCCTTCAGCGAATCGACTGTTCAAAGAAGCTGAGAGTCCAAGCCATCAGCCTGAAAGCACAATCTACGGACCGACCAGCTGATTTCCGAAAACCGAACTGACTGTAGGAGGAGGAGAAGTTGTCGTGCCCCAAATGGCCAGAGAAAGCAGTGGAAATGTGAGCCAGATTACATATACTGCTACATTTCCGTTGCTAACTATAACCTCAACCACCAGAAACCGACCATTTTTGCTCAGGTCTAAGCCGCGTGTTAACCAGTCCGGGGCACTGGGGGCTTGGCCGGCGCTGGGAGCCTGGGAGGAACGGGACGGAGATCGTGCAGGCACGGCTGGGGCCCTCTGACCTGGCCGGTTGGCGAAACGCCACAGCATGTTGGTGGGCAACCGTGCGGCGCGTCGCCCATTTTAAAACAGAGGATGAAAGATAAACCTATACTTCTTTTAAAGAAATGAATCTATCATCACCAGCTTCTTATTAACATATGAACCCTTATTATTAATAAAATATATATTACTTTTAATACCAAATTACAATAAATGTTATTTTATTATGTTTTAAATTATTTGTATTATTTACATGATGTTCTTTTAATGTTATAATTTTTTT
>KE372641.1:826696-842295 GCA_000418225.1 Zizania latifolia | reverse complement strand
CCTACACTTTCATATAGAGAACCATTCTCCTCTAAACTCTTTTTCAAAATTAATCAATTCACAATCGTGTTTCTAAATCTTAATTCATATTTTTAGCACATGTCACATATACAAAAGTAAAGTTCATTGTACCTAAAAATTCAAATACTGATCCAAATTTCTTATGTTATCGCCGCCCATGCCGTCACTACCCTGTTGCGGCCAGTCAAGTCACCGGAGGTGAGAAAGAAAGTGATAGCGTGAGAAGAAAAATTACATATACAAAAGATAACTTAACACACACAAAAAAGATAGAAGACTATAAAAGAGTCCCTACTTTAATTTTAAGAAAATTGATAGGTAATATAGAAAATCACTTAGAATATTACACATGTAGAAATTGAATATGACAACATTTAGAAATACTACTACTATTAGAGTATGTTTTTTAAAATATCTAAATTTAATTTTTAAGGTAGTAGGATCTAGGAACACGGTTCCAGTTGGAGACGCGGTAATCGTTCGTTCGTTGGATCGAGGGATAACCATTGACCGATGACCGCGGCGACCTGTGCCACGGCATGTGCGACGATTCAGCCAAGACGCCTCGTCGATCTCTTTAAAATCTCCAGGCGAACGAGACGTACGCCGGCCACGTTTGGCGAGGGCTGACTCCCATTCCCAATTCCCCCCACACACCGACACGCGGCCGCGCGAGGCATGGCCTCCTCCAAGCTCCCCGACCTGAAAAGCCTCGGCGGCGCCGTGGAAGACGGGGGCGGCGGCAAGAGTAAGGCCAAGTGGTGGCCGGGCTTCGTCCAGTTCTTCTTCGTCCTCTCCGTCGTCCTCTGCGTCATCCTCTACTCCCCGCGATTATTCGCGCTCACGTCCACCTATGGCCTCGACTTCTTCGTGCAGCCGCCGCCCGAGACGTTGAGCAGAGTTGTGGGACAAGACAGCGGCGGCGGGGACGGCGGCGATGTTGGCGATGTGGTGGTTCTTGACAACCAGTTGCACTCGCCGTGCTCGTCGCTCCCCGGCGACACCATCTGCTGCGACCGCTCGGACTTCAACACCGACGTCTGCTTCATGGCCGGCGACGTGCGCTTGGACCCCGCGTCGTTGTCTCTCCTGCTGTTCCCGCAGCAGCGGCCGGCGGCTAACGCCACCGTGGAGGAGCGGATACGGCCGTACACGCGCAAGTGGGAGCCGTTCATCATGAACAGGATCGAGGAGGTGCGGCTCCGGATGGCCCGGCCGGAGGAGGCGCCCGACCACCGGTGCGACGTCCGGCACGACGCGCCGCTCCTCGTCATGACGGCGGGGGGTTACACTGGCAACCTCTTCCACGCGTTCAGCGACGGCTTCGTGCCGGCGTGGTTGACGGTGCAACACCTTCGTCGCCGTGTCGTGCTCGGCGTCCTCTCTTACAACCCGTGGTGGGCCGGCACGTACAGCGAGATCATCTCTGGCCTCTCGGACTACCACGTGGTCGACCTCCTCCACGACAAGAGGACGCACTGCTTCACCGGCGCCATCGTTGGGACCCGCTTCCACGGCATCCTCGCCGTCGAGCCCACGAGGCTCCGGGACAACAAGACCATCGTGGACTTCCACGATCTTCTTGCCGACGTGTACGAGAACGGGGAGGACAGCGTGCCCCAGCCGCAACAGCAACCGCAGCAGCCGGCGGCGGCGCGGCGGCCAAGGCTCGGGATCGTGTCGCGCAGGGGGACGCGGGTGATCGAGAACCAGGCAGCGATGGCGCAACTCGCCAGGTCGGTGGGGTTCGACGTGGACATCCACGAGACGGCGAATGGGATGCCGCTCTCGGCCGCGTACGCGTCGCTGAGCGCGTGCGACGTGCTGGTGGGCGTGCATGGCGCCGACCTGACCAAGTTCCTGTTCCTGCACCCCGGCGCGGCGCTGGTCCAGATCGCGCCGCTGGGCGTGCCACCGATCGCGCACGGCTGCTACGCCGCCGCGTCAGCGCGGATGGGTCTGCACTACGAGCAGTACGACGCCCGCGGGCACGAGAGCTCGCTGGTCCGCAAGTACGGCCTCGACGACGCCGTGGTCTCCGACCCGGAGAGAGCGAAGCGCGACAAGGGGTGGGACTTCGTGGCGCGCGTCTACCTGGGCGGCCAGAACGTCACCCTCGACCTGGCCAGGTTCAGCGAGACGCTGTCCAGGATGCACGCGCGCGCTGTACGCGTACGCTCGTTGCCACGACGATCGAGAAGCCACGGCTCGCCGTAGACGGTAGACCTGACCTACTGCATGCTGCATGCTGCATGCTGCATGCTGCTTGGCACTTTCCCTGGATAGCTCTTCGCGTTTTGGCGGCCACTGCTCCGATGGATACCAGCAACCATCCTGCCATCCATCAATCAGTGCACGTGACAAATGTTCGATTGCAACCATTTTAGACTCTCTACGTACAGGCCATGTGTGTCTGGAGTTAATAAGGCGGATACTTTGGCGACAATGGCGATCGATCGGCCATGGTGGCCGCACGCGCGGTTGTTGCATTGGTTGTTTCCTGGAATTAGCGTCCTGCATGCGGGTGGACGACACATATACCGGCTAGTTTCTTATGCCAGATTAGCTAGGATTATATTTTTATTCGTTGGTTCTAGGTAATTCAAGGCATTTATGTGAATAAATATTTCGGGTTTTCTGTACACAGGGCAAGAGAAAATTGTGAAAAATGGATATTTACCTTTTTAATATCTTATACCTTCCTTGATGTTTTCTTTTGCTATTGTAACATTCTGAGCAGAGCAGGAAAGTGTATTCCGAGCTCCCAAGAGAGTGGTTTCTTCCTTGTAATACAAATAGTTGTTAAGTTGTGATATGTCTAATGACTTTTCTTCGCCCAATTCTTGACCGCCGCCGGCGTCGATCGATGCCATCTGGTTGGCACACGTTCAAAATTATAATGTATGGCTTCGTCAAAAGGAAAAAACAGAAACAATATTGTACTCTCTCTTCCAAAATAAGTATCAATCTAGCATTTAAAAGACATATTAACATGAAAGTGAAATGACTTTTCCCATGCAGCTAAGCAGAGAGAGCAGATAGGGTTACATGACCAACCTCTTTTCATTAGATTGTCGACAGTGAGAACTTTATGTTTAACTCAACAGGTTTGGCGGATGCTTCAAGATCGTTACTGGCTGGTTGGCATCCCACCTCTCATCCCAGGCTCGGATTACCAAAGCTGGTGGCGCAACACCACCAAGATAATAAGTCGGGATCAGCATAAACTTTTCTGCGGATTGCTCATCAATACCTAGTGGAACATCTAAAAAGAGCGTAATCGCCGTATCTTCTCTTCGGCTTTCGACTCGATCGACTGTTCGACTCCGTAGTCCAGAAGATCTCTTCGGACCTTCACTGCTTTAGGATGGCACAGTCGCATGTCTAGTAGTTTTTTCTCTATTGCTGTTCTTCTGAGGCTGAGACTCTCTTTTTTCTTTAATTATTGTAATTTGCAACCACTTCTCTACTTCTTAATATAGAGTAGCGACTCTTTCACTTGCATTCAAAAAAAAAGTGAAATGACTTAGATACTCTTAAGGGTGGTTAGTGTAAGATAGAAATAAACTTCAATGTAAAATAATTGATAAAATAAGTAGTACTCTGTATAAACACTTATTTTAGAATGAATTTTGATTTTTAGATAGACACTTATTTTTGGATTTTTTTTTGTGAGGTGATTCAGTGGAGTGGTGTGTGCAAGCTGCTTCTTGCTTGCTTCGAGGTGTTTTGACTTTTGACGGTGGGCGAATGGGCCATTGATTTCTCGACGAGCTCAGCCTTTATTATTCAGTAAAACGGGCCGTTCGGTGCAGGGCTTTCTAGCCCAACAAGAGGTGGCATTTGCTTCGGCGTAGCTAAAATTGGCCCATTACCGAGTGAAGGAATTACACCCGGAGAAGGCGCCATGGCGAATCGCCAATAAGCTAGCCAAGCATCCGGTCGAGATCTCGATCGCCGTCCTGGCGACGTCGTCGCAAGGTAGGTCTCGCATTCTTTTAATTTCGATCGCCGTCATTGTTGCCTCCTGCGTCTTCTTCCTCTCGCTGGCACTCGATCGAGGCGCGAGGCGCCGAGTGCTCACCCGCGCCCCTCTATGCTAGCTAGCTTGCCTGACCCCGCCTTCGCTTCCGGCCGCCGGTGCCATGCGCACGGAAGCTCAAGATCTGTCAGAGCGTCGAGCCGTCGACGTGATCGAAATCGACCAATATGGTTTCCAATTGAAGGGTGTGGGAATAAACATGCATATGCTTTCATTTTAGATTTCTTTCAAAGAATTTATAAGACAAATCTTAAGGTACACTTTTTTCAAAGAATTTATAAGACAAATCTTATGGTACACTTAAAAAACATGGACTGTTTATCTTTATGGATCGAACAATCATAATTAAGATAATATATTGCCTCTTACAAGGATGGTAATATGTAACCCATAATAATTATTTTTAGATTTTGCTACTACCGATTTAAGAAAAGAGACTGATCGGGGAGTTTTACTGTAAAATAACCATATATATATATATATATATATTTGATAAATTTTACAGTACAATATGAACCGTATATCTTACTAGCTTTTTAACTAATTAGTTTGCTCTTTTTCCCCCTATTAATCTCAGCTAGCGCTAGACCGAGTAACGAAGAATAATGCATAGTACGCATGGCTTACATCAATAGATACTTTTCCTACCATTGGTTTATATATATACACTCTTTTTTCTTAGTTTTTTTGCCTACTTTAACCGTACTGCTTATTGTTGTAGGAACCAATGTACAAAGACCATCGTGCATGATATATTTGGTCGATACATATATATCGACAAGACAGGTCTAATGTAGTTCAAAGATTCTTACCTATATTTGCAGTTAAAAACATTATATCCCGCCGAGGTGTGCAGCACAATTCCGACGACCCAATTGTTCAACATTTTCTAATCGTGCGTACTTGCTAACTCAGGGCGTACGTACTGCTACTTGCATGCTGATCAAGCTAGGATTATGATAACTGTATGCAATGGCGGTTCATTGCATCCTGATGAAATAGCAAGATTCAATCCAAGAGAGAGATAAAGTAAGCTTTGGCAGGCACACACGTGCTTTAGGGGCTGTTTGGTTGCTAGCCACCATTTATCAATAAAAGTTACCACACTTATCTAAGTTGAGGTTATCAAATTTTTTGTCATACTTTAGTAAGTCTAAGCTAGAGAATCTTGCCACACTTTTTAGTCATTGACGTGTGGAATCGAAGAGAATCTTGCTACAGTTTATGACAGTAACTAAACATCTATCAATTTAGTTAAACTTGTCTAACCTTAGATATGACAAAGTGTAGCCGGAGACCAAACAACCCCTTAATTTGTGAATACGTACATATGCATGCTCTGACGATCGACAAACATATGCATTAGCCCAGATCCCAGCTGATCGACAGCATCCGTGGCTCACTGATAGATAAAATAGCAGTGCAGTTTCGTAGGTTGGGAATGTCCTTTCAAAAAGCACGCCACTTGCGCCATGTTTGGCTGGCAATTCATGGCCTGGCTCTTGGCTACCTGATAATGATCGACACCTGATCGATCGAAATGCTCAGACGAAGTAAATCTAGCTAGCTCTCCTGAACATATATATGTATGTTTCACTCTTTCTGAATTTCTCTATGCACATATGTTTCACATGCAATTTCTGAAATTTCTCTATGCACATATGTTTCCCTGATCGATCGGTAGCTACCTATGTTACTTGTGTTGTCATAAACACGACATTATATTATTGGCTAGTCTAAGCACTTTTTTCTAATTTAGTATTGATGATAGTAGTTTAACATATTTAATAACCTCATCGATATTTGATAAGTTTATAGTGACGTCATTAACCTAGATCTGTCATATATATATATATATATATATATTATCATCACCAGAGAAATTGATAGTTAGGAAGCGCACACTTAAGCTAGGAGAAAGCTACTATACCTAGCACACATAAAACAAGCTAGCAACTGTTGAAGAGTTAGTGGTGAAATTATGCAAAAAAAAATAAGAGCTGCAAATTTCCTCCTCTGCTACGTACGTTGTATCGTTAATTATATATATTCGTCGGATGGATAAGTGTTCTCTGACTCTAAATTTTTCTTCTAGTCTTATCATAGAGCTAACACTAGCTCTAGTTTATTAACATTCTGAATACTTTTGGAGACCCACTGTACCAAGTGGCATTAGAAATTTAGAAAGCTAGATGGGTATGAGTTTTTCCCAGCTAGCTAGCTAGGTGCATTGAACATTCAAGCAACTAAGCAAGCACATATGTATGGTACGTATTCGAATACAGTGGAAATTCCCAGGCGTATAAAGATGTATGGGACGTACAATACCGTGGGCAGTGTGCACGAATGGCGGGGCTCTCGTTCGTCACAGCCTGCGTGAGTTAAGTGTTACCATTAACACACACACAACCAGTATATATTAAGTGTAACCGGAGAAGGGAGAAGCTAGCATGCATACAATTAATTTTACGGACATCTCCTATATCATATCAACGCATGCATGCACGCATCTGACCCAATATATCCAACTATGCTCCACTCTTATCATAAGCGTGGTATTCCTATTTTTGCATTGGAGAGGAGCTAGGGACCTCATTAAAGACTTTATCTGAAAGTGAATGCATTTTTTAAGCAAACTACAATTAATTAATTAATTTCATGTGCTAATTTACCACTGGCCAGAAGTTTTAAGCTAATGAACGGAAATGAAGGTAATGAGTTCTATAATTTTGCAAAATTATCTCTAACAAATAATAATATCTCTGTTCCTAAACACTTTAATTTGATACCAGATATACAGTTTCTCCGTCGTAAAATGTAGCTACTTCTATTATTTAAATTTTATCCTAAAATATAGCTATTTTTTACTCTCTTATTTTAATCAATCATAATTATTTCTCATTTAACTTTTCTACCACTCCATAATGCTATTAAAAACTCTAGAAATGATTACATTTTAAAACAAATAGAGTATTATTCATATTTAAACTCTGACGATTTTTTAGCAATAAATTAATAAAACATAAAAGTATACCACATATAGTCAAAGTGTGTGTTGCGTCATATATAAATACAACAGCAATAGTCACTGGTGACAAATAAATGGGAAGGAAGTGAGCACTATTTTTAATTTTTTATATAACAAACTAATCTAAATAGTATTCAAATGTACTATCAGTAGTCAAAACAAATAATGAAAACACAGGAGTTAAAACTCGAGTAAAAATGACAGTACATACCTGAATAAGAGTAGTAGTATTACCTCATGATACGTAAATTTTCGTTTTCTTTTAATTAGCAAGCTTAAGAGAGGACAGCACAATTAACGATCAGTGAAATATTTAGCACGTGAACGTACGGACGAAGCGGAATTCACGTTGCCATATATATTGCAAGCTAGGTGCCTCTTTATCCTCTCAACGGACAAGATGCTCTCACCCACATCACTGTGTGCTTGCAGCTAGCTAGCCAGAGGGACGGCGACGACGACGACAATGGAAGCAAGCATGGTGACGATGCTGCTCCTCGCTACTGCGGCGGTGCTGCTGCTGCTACTCCCGCTGTTGCTGCCGCCGCTTCCGCCTCCGCCGTCGCTGCTGCTGTTCGTCCCCGTCGTGCTGCTGCTGGCTCTCCTTTCCCTCGCTTTCCTGCCCAACCGCGACGTCGTCTACGGATACCCTTCCGACCAATTCACACAATAGTGATCATCGACGCCGCATATGTGCTGTATGTTCGTCGATTAGTTCAGTCATTTTTTGCAGTCTAATTGCTTCGTTCTTCCATTGACTGGCCGATCGATTAATTGTTCATTACTCCATCCTCGGCCGGCGAGGATCGAGCTAGCCAGGGGACGGCTGCCATGGCCTGATTTTGTGAGATGCAGTGCCTCCTCGGCTGGCTTGGTCGACGTAAAGCCAGTTTTATCGTTTCCATGCGTTCCTGTCAGGGCTGGTTCTTGCAAAGCGACCTGCTACGAGCTAGCTAGATGCATGGGTACGCAATTTCAAGAGGCTAGTGTGATATTCTCTTCTCCTCTAATGTACATTCGTTGTTCTTGATTTTTTACTAATTATGCAGTACGTACTTACTTGTGGCTAGCTAGCTAGCCACAAGTTAATGACCGTCAGGTTGTAGTGTTGTACTGGCTGCATGCATGGTGATAAACGAAATCAACCAAGCTTAATTATTAACCGAAGTCAATTCTATATATATATCCTCTCACAGAGAGCCATGTAATTATAAACTAATCTGTTGGTCGGATTAACCATGCATAGACGGCGCCGAATATTTGTCTCGAATTAGCTAGCTCAAGCTAGATCCCAGCTTCTTGCCTTGCCCAGTTACCTGCACTTCACTGCCAAACTTATTCAATAAGAAGCTAAGAACTCGATTGAACCATATATCCTGAATTATTGAAATATAAAATAAATTATTTGTCTTTTTCCATCAGCTTAAATTTTTAGGTTGAACTGATTGATCGGTGCATGCAATTTAATAAGCTCTCACAGCTAGAAGTCTCGAGTTCGAATCACGCAATTAAATAAAAAATATCACGTAATTAAATAAAAAATCTCGTGTGAAGAGGAGCGTTGGAATATAAAGCGAACTGCACTGCCGGTAGAAATCTGGTTCTGTTGATGGATATATATCTGACGATATCAGCACCGGCATATGGGGTATATAATTAATTCGTTTTGATAAGAAGAGATACATAATTCGTTGATGCCCACACGGGCTTTCCATGTCACTGCTACATATATACCAGCCGCCTCTACACCTCCCACGTCCATTTTCCCTCTCCATCTCCGGCGAGCTCGTCGTCGTCGTGCCGTCCTCCTTCCTCGTCTCCAGCAGCTACGTGCCGCCATTGGATTCAGCTCATCCAATACCTCCAATTGCAAATTGGTCCTACTAGATCTGCTTGTTGTTGCTTCCACTCACCAACTACCACCAATTGAATTGCAAGCCCAAGCATGCATGACTGAATCGATGCAACTGCTAGACTGCATGCCACCGGCCTCCGGCCACCACCTGCTACAGGAGTACAGGGCTGCCAGCACCTCGATCCCAGTGAAATCCAAGGTGAGGGCCTGGTGATCCCCCGAACCCTAACATGGTGAACCCTCAACACAATTAATTAATTCGATTGAATTTCCTTTTCCTCGAGAAAGTAATGCAGGTGACAGATCCAACTGCCTAGTTTAATACCAGTGACATATTATAAGATCATATAATATATGCGGACTTATATATATATAGCAATTAATTTATTTTCTTGTATGCTAGCATATTAATTGTTGCATGCACTAGAAAAAAAGAAATAATCAATAAACTTTCCATGCGGGTGACATGTATGTAGATTACTTTCTATAATCAAGCCGGTTAGCCTATTTTCTTTTTTAATTAATTATTTTAAACACACTTAATCAACGGTCCAGATTACTTTCAACTGTTACCTCTCTAGGAGGTAATGGGGGTACGTAAATAAACCATATATATATAACATTAGTTTCAGTTATACGCCTGTCAAATGTTTGTGTCGTAAAGCATTATTTTGTGCAGAAAACTGTTAAGCTTTTCTTACAAAACCATGCTGTTAAATTACGAAGACCCATCTACTAGCTTGGTGGATTAAATCAAAAAACAATGCTCCCGTCATTTTGTCAATTTGTAATTAATAACCAAGTAGCTCATGTACAAAATCCATCGACTCAAAACCGGCCTGCGGTACATGAAGTGGCAGAAAAATGCTTGCTCTGAATTTATATATATATATAGGTTGTTTTGGACTTTTACAGAACAATTACAAAATCAACTCAAATGATTGTTACCTTTATTTATTCTACTTTGAAAAAGTAAGTTGTTTATTTATAAAAGGGGTGGTATTTATTTAAAAAGGACAAACATAAAAGAAAAGTGATTAAAAGTTCTAAAATGACTTAATTATATTTCGATCAAATAGAGTATACGTATAGTAGCTAGCTGGGCAGGCAATGCCTTTGGAGGTGTATTGATCGATCGGCCGTTTGATCAAAGCACAGTACACGCATGCAACAAACCACGGCCAACCACGGCCGGTCCCCAAAAGAGGGATGCCCCCTGCTTGCAACTTGAGAGTGCTCCATATGCAAAAAATTAAAGTCGACGACAGGCAGCACTGCATGCTGCTCTGCTAGCTTCTTGTTTCTTGCCTGCAATCCTGACCTAGCTACCTAGATCAGTGTCTTGTGTCAGCTGAAAGCTTACCAAAACCCAGGCCACTTGTGCGTTGATCTTTACGATGGCATGCAGGCACAATAAAGCGCACACTATACATGCAATGAACCTGACTATCAAGACTTTGTCCCATGTTTCTCCCAAAACAAACAGAGCAAGAAAGAAAACAAACAACAAGAACAGTCATATATATATATATACATGCACATATATATATCAGTCTATTAGCTCCACGTTTCATATTGAATCTGAAGTTTGTATGATAAATAAAATACTTTAAACTGATATTTTTAGTCTAAAATAAAAATTAGATTTCTCAATTAAATATTTTTAATCTATCTACAACTCTAAATCTAAGATTTCTTGAAGCTAGATTTATCTAACTCTTAAAAAATCTTAGATGTAAAGCTATGCCAAACATGATCATACATAACATATATATTTCCTAAAAAAGGAAAAATAAACATAAACATAACCAGGAAATAACCAGCTGCATCCATGCACATACGCTTCAAACTTTTCTTCAGTGATATCATTGGCCGAAGATGCAAGCAGGCTTTCCACTGGATCAACTGGCAACTGCTTTTTTTAAAATAAAGAAAAAAAATTCTTACTCCAACTTGGTCTTAGCTAGATTGGATGCATGCGCCGTATCTTGATTCTGGGAATATACCATGAGCAGTTCAGACAAATGACAATTCAACTTTTAGATGAAAAACCAAACAGTACGGTATTACGTGTACGGTTGATCACCCACAAGATTAATCATGACTGCATAGTAAACGGACATATATATATGCAACAACGACATTGATCTGCGTTTTTTTTTGGCGTAATTTGGTCTTAGATCATTCTAGCTAGGATCGACTATCTAGTTGTTGAATTATTTGATTCGATCAGTAAACCCTACACACAGGTACAGGTAGTCCAGCATGCAGACGAGAGCACGCACTACGCCTCACAACTTGCAAAAAAGTGACATGGTGGCAGCTTTGGTGCATTGAACCCTCTCTCTCAATAAGCTAGAGCTAGCTTACATTCATGTTGCAACCATCGATCGGTAGACGACTTTGAATGGATCGACCTGTAGCTTAGATAGATAGCTAGCTACTGCCTGCCTGCATGCATCTGCGTGTCTTTGCATGAAGTGAAAGTTTTAGTCGGTTGTTAGTTAGCAATTTATTTATATTAACTGTCACATTGTAGTATCGTACACATGAACAAGTAAATGCTAACAATTAAGTTACTCACAAAGTGAAAGCTAGCCAGGTAGATGCAAAGAGAGCGTCACACGTCTCTCTAAGAGCTCTAGGTACGTTTTTGATCAATTATATATATTGGTAGTGACTAGCTAGCTAGCCGTGATATGATATATAACTTGGCAAGCGAATGCAGTTTGCTGTTGGGTTAGGGGAACTATACATATAGGCTTGCGCATATATAGTTACTGCCTGCTCTAATTTGCGAGATATTTTTCCTGGGGTCTTAATCAATCAGTGGCCATGGATCAATCAACATCAGAGCTCAGAATCGAAAGGGGCAATATCCGGTTTGGCGCGTTGCAGAGTTTGTTTACATTTGCTACTACAGCACTTGATCTGCAGCTGGATTTTGAAAACGGTTGAGGGTTTTATGGTTCTTTAATTTAGGCCCAGTTTATTTGAGCTTGTGAATTTTGTAATCCAACTTATAAGTGAAAATTAATACCGTAATGATGGAGGCAGATTTTACAGCAGAACTAAAGGCATGTGCCTTACATGCATGTTTCCGACTCTGTGTGAATATGTAAGTAGTTACAAATATACTACAAGAATTTAACAATATATATTACGCAAAATATGATCGAATCTTATCGGCTTCCTGCAAGATTATTAGGGCATTCTCGGCTCTTCATGTCATCTAGTATCCATGACATTAAATAGGCTACCATATAAGAAAAAGCTGATGTAGCAAGCAAGTTAATAAATAGAGAAAGAAAAAATCATAAAAACTGGGTCTCATAAGGAAGATAATATTATAGATGATGTCTTACTCTCTCTTTCATCTAATATACCACCCATAGACACTATGGGTTGGGATTGCCCTTAACACTGTTGATTTCTCGTATAATAAATTTTAGTGTTTTTAGCTTTGCCACTCACATATTTAGCAAAATTTATGGTATATCCAAATAATTATAAATTATCCATCTTAATCGATCAAACGTCACAATAAAAAAATGACTTATTACCTAATGCTAGGAGGTAATACATCACTCATAATTATCATATTATTTATGCTTTTTGAAAGTTAATTATTAATGTCTATTAATTAGTTGCTTTATTTTGAAATATATTTGGTAATCAGATTTTGCTCCCACCAATTTAAGAAAAGTGGTAAATCAAGAAGAGAAACATTATATGAACCATATGACTTGTAATAATAGCAAGATAATATATTATTTTATTTTATTTTTTCTAAAAATTAACAGATCGAATAATTACAACAACACTTACTTCTTGGTAAGAGTTGTACCATAAAAGAGCCGGTATATTTTAAAGCACTCAAGTGAGGTAATTAACATGCTAATTATGTTATCCTTTAGTTTAATGTATCAATGTATGTACATGATATATATATATATAGGTTGACTAGTGAAAAGTTCTTTCTTGATCTATAAATTAAACAACAATTAATTATCAGAATAAGAAAAAGATTCAGAAAAAGAATAGTATGCATGCATAGAGGAAGGAACAAAAATGAAAAAAAAAATCCAGAAATATCAGCGGCCGGCGGCGCGGCCGGCGGTGCCTGTGGACGGTTTAGATGCGTTGAGCTCTTGAACGGACGGCCGATCAAGCTAGAGATTCATGGGTTCGCGTAGGTCTCTCGATCGATCGCCTCTTCTCCTTGTCTCCTTTTAGCTAGATTAATTGGAATATTGGATCATATCCTTCTCCATCTCAGATCGAATCAGTAAGCTCCAAAGAAGAACAAGTTTAGTGCGAGCGAGTAGCGACTGAGGATAAGCCGTAACTACATTAATTGCACGTAATTATAAAACATGTTTAATCCAACAGGACGTAAATTACGAACTTAATTACCTGGCGAACAATCAGTAATCGCCTGATTGATCGCTCCAGACCGATATCTCTCCCTCCTCCCCGTTCTCGCTCTCTCCTTATTTCCACAAAACATTTTTGTAATGATTTTCTACAAAACTTTTTTTAAGAAACAAGAGATCTAGTAGTATATCAGAAGATAGAAAAAAGTAACAATCGGAGATCTATTCGGTGCTCAAGATACAACATATAACCGGATGAAGGATCACTACAAGAGAGGGGGAGAAGAAAGAGCTACGGGGTAGAGGTCAGGTTACTGCCGCCCTCGCCAAACAAAGGATGATTCCAAATATTAACATCTTGCACAATTAGCCTAAAGATCTGGAGAGGAGTGGAAGCTATTCCTTAGAAGGTGTGACGATTCCGTTCCTTCTAAATGTTTCAAATGACATAGATAACGATGTCATTAAGGGTGCACCGATAGGACTGCAGGAAGAAGGCTGAAATTGATCTCTAGTGATGAGCGATAGAGCTGACTTCAGTGTGAGGGGCGAGAACCGGTAGAGCCTGCCAGGTGGATATAAGCTGCCACACCTCCTTTGTGAAGACACAGTTGAAGAGGAGATAGGGGGCAGTCACGTTCTCCTGGTCACAAAGGCCACAATTCTAGCTTCGAGGCTATTCCTGTTTGGTCAGATTATCTGTGGTCAGGATTTTCTATAAAACTAACTCCATTTCTATTTTTGACACGGACTACTAGGTAGTTTTCGATTCTCGTCTATATATATATATATATGCATGAAGTTTACGTAGATATATCTACCTAGGTAGCTCATGCCTGAATATTCAGAACTACTGTAGCGTGCTAATTAACTGAAGGGTCGAGAAAACCGGTCGTCTGATCAAACGAATGGAATGGCAACGCAAGTTAGGGGCATCAACACAAGGCTAACCCTAGAGAAAAAGTGGCAGAGTAAACAATAGCCAAGCTAGCCCCTCGACATATTACCAGGTACGTTGCACCTAGCAGCATTAAAGTGTACTTGCAGAGCAGATGCTGCATGGATCGATGCTTTTAAAAACCAGCCCAGTTGCATCGATTGGGTCGATCGATGCACGACTACTCGAGCTTCTTAATTACTTCAGTGTGTAATCAGCTGGCACTAGAGACTAACTCCTGAGATGACATGAATCTGGATATAAATCCAAAACAGGATCGAAATGAAGAACTGTAAACTAATTTTCTCCAAATGAGCTAGCTGCCAGTTTGGCTACTATACTAGCTAGTCGCCAGTGTTATAGCTGGAGACTGTCATTGCATTTTACAACTTAAGGGTTTATGCCCTAGCTTGTTCATTGCTTCACCACCTCCGTCGTTATATATATGTACATGTATCGGCGCCACACTATGTCTATGCTACATATAGTTTGTAACTTTTATGTGCACACAGTAAATGAGTTGTCAGGAATTAAAGCATAGATAAAATCAACATCGGACAACCACACAGGAGACAAATCGATTAATAATTGTTTTGGATTACATGTATATGTTAGTTGAGATCTCCCCGAGCTCTCCCTTGTCCACCCGCGCTCTAATCAGGGACGCCCCAACAGATTTCTGTTGAGGAGCCCCATCATGCGGCACACAAATATAAGGAGGAGGTCGAACGCATAAACACCCATGTGGTTCATGGGACGTTCACTCGCCCCAACATTTTGCTAACCGATCTAAGCCAAGTGTGCCGAAACGGTGGGAATTGCCCTCGCCCCTCACCGCTGCTACCTCACTGGGGCTCCGACGACCTACTGACGCCATCGACCACCGTGGCCATGGCATCCTCATCCAATTCGGTGAAGCCCGAATATACACATACCCACTAGCCCTAA
Organism: Zizania latifolia; assembly: GCA_000418225.1. NCBI lineage: Eukaryota > Viridiplantae > Streptophyta > Magnoliopsida > Poales > Poaceae > Zizania > Zizania latifolia. Next base: position 827,088 of record KE372641.1, on the reverse strand, counting down.
CCCTTGCGGTCATTAGCACTAAGTTTTTTTCAATGGTATCAGAGCCAGATTTGAGTTAGGCTAGATTAGGGTTAGGGTGGCGTCAGCCCCCCTTGAGCCGACGCCACCACCACACCAAGTCCTGCACGCAAACCCTTAGAAAAAAACCCCCTTCGGCCAAAGAACAGATGAGCAAACACAAAAAAAAAATCAGAAAAGGAATTAGGGTTAGGGTTTAACCCTAACCCTAGCTTTGACCTAAGGGCATGGGGGAATGGGGCTTACCTCATGTCGTACCAGATTCGGCCTCGCCAGAGTCCGGGAAGATGACTCCGGGTCACCGCCGCTCGATGCCGCTTGAGGTGGCGCACTTCCCGGAGGTCTAACCGAGTGGCCGCCGCCGTGGAACGGCT
>KE372641.1:808536-826668 GCA_000418225.1 Zizania latifolia | reverse complement strand
CTCTCGGCTCTCTCTCTTGCGCGCACTCGGGAATGAGCTAGGGTTTGGGGCCTGCGCGGCTGGATGGGGTTGTGTCGCGGCGATTAGTGCGTGCAGCCGTCGGATCCAGATCGACGGCTGCTGCTGATCGGACCATGCTTCGGCCTAGGAGGGGGAGCGAAATGCCGGCCCGGGCCAAGGTTGCGGCCTCGCGTGCTTGGCCCTCAGCGCCGCCGACCACTGCCGCCGCTCGCCCTCTCCGCTCTCGGCTCTCTCTCGCCCGCGCGCTTGGGAATGAGCTAGGGTTTGAGGCGTGCGTGGCCGGATGGGGTTTTGTCGTGGCGATTTGTGCGAGCAGCCATCGGATCTAGATCGACGGCTGCTGCTGATCGGACCGAGTCGGGTCGTGTGGGGGGAGGCGATTTGGCGGCCCGGGCCTAGGATGCGGCTTGCGCGCGCATGGCGCCCTGGGCCGAGGCCGAAATCAGTTTTGGGCTGTGCTTTTAGGCCGAAATTGATTTTTTTATATTTTCTAGATATTCAGAATTGTTTTTTCTGTTTTTCAATTTCTAGAAACTAGAAGAAATTAGCTCAAAAATTAAGAAAATAAGTTTAGGCTGCGGGTAAAATTTTGGTTAAATTAGTATTTAGTCAGTAGCATCGTTCTGAATTTTGAGAATTTTTGTGGAATTTTTTCTGATTAAATTTGGTCCAACGACAATTTTAGTTAGAAAATAATTCATTTAGAATTTTGATTAAGTTAAATTCAGAATATTTGCTACTGTTTTAGCACTGTAAGAATTATGTTTAAGACTTCCGCTATGTTTTTACACTGATTTAAATTTATTCATGTTCATCCTCATGATTTTAGTATTATTTATTTATTTTTCTGATTAAATTGGAACCTACGGGAAGATTTAAATTGAAAAAATAAATAATTCAGTTTCTGTAGTAATTTTATCTCCTGACCAACGTTGGTGATAAAATTGCTATGACTAAGTTTAATTAGTTCTATTTCTACCCAACGGTGATATAGAATTAATTTCCTTCTAAGTATGTCACATGATTAAATTTTGACCAACGTTAAATTTTTCATGTACTATATATTGTGTCTGCTATTTTAACATCTTTTGATGATTGTTTTCATTCAGGAAATATGCTAAGTCAACTCTCAGCCATTGAGCCTCTCAACGGAGAGAACTATAGCTCATGGCGGGAGAATATTTAGATAGCGCTTGCGCTATGGGACATCGATCTTGCTTTACAGCAAGACTGTCCTACTGAGCCTACTGAGCCTGTTATTGAGGATGGTGAGAGCCAGGAGGTTTTCGCTGCCCGACAATGGAATTTTGCTGAGATCAGAATAAAATACGACATAGATCGTACTAAGTGGAATCGGTCCAACAGAAAGTGTCTCATGGTCATTAAGAGCTCCATTATGGAGGCTATAAGGGGATCCATCCCACATTGTGATACTGCTCGAGAGTATCTCAAGAAAGTAGAGAGTCAATATACTGGCTCCTCTAAGGCGTATGCTAGCACGCTCATTAAGAAACTCGTCACGAAGAAATACCGTGGTAGAGGGGTTAGAGAGCATATACTGAGAATGAGTAACATGGCTTCTAAGTTAAAGCCCCTGGACATGGAGCTCAAGGACGACTTCGTCGTCCACTTGATTATGACATCGCTCTCTAAAGACTCTGAGCACTCCGTGATTAACTACAATTCTTAGCCAGAGCGCTGGAATTTAGAAAAGCTGATCTCAAACTGCGTTCAGGAAGAGGAGAGGATTAAGGAGGCGCGTGATGATTCAGTTCACCATGTGCAACATAATAAGGGGAAGAAGCACTATTCCTCTAAGAAGCATTATAAGAGTTACTCTAATGATGCTAAGGACTCCTCTAAGAACAAAGGAAAGGCTCCTGGTAAGGAACATGACGTCCCAAAGGGCGTCTATAGACACTGCAAGAAGGAGGGACACCATATGAAGGATTGTGTAGAGTTTCTTAAGCGAATGAACAGGAATGGTAAGGATGTTATTACATCAATAGATGAATCTCTGTACTTAGAATATTCTACTACTTCTTGGTGGATTGACTCAGGTACAACTGTTCATGTTGCTAATTCTTTACGGGGATTCACTACGATGAGAACGTTAATAAGAAGAGAAAGAACAATTAGAGTAGCGAACGGCATCGAGGCAGAAGTGGAAGCCATTGGAGAACTCCCATTAGAACTTAGAGATGGTTTTACCATTTTTCTGCATGATGTACTCTTTGTACCTTCTATGAGAAGGAACTTAATCTTAGTTTCATGTTTAGTGAATGATGGTTATGATTGTCATTTTGGTGACAAACAGTGTTCCATTATTTTTGATAATAAAGTTGTTGGTCTTGCCTTCGAGCATGACAAATTTTATTTACTTTCTCTGAATGACTGTGAATATTATAAGTTCTGAAAACGTTTCCTCGTCGTCAAATAAGAATAAGCGCAAAAGAATTGATGACGTATTTTTGAAATTATGGCATTGTCGTTTAGGCCATATTTCGAGGGGGAGAATTGAACGTTTAGTAAAAGAATCAATTCTTCCGCCATTAGAATTTTCAGATTTTGAACAATGCATTGATTGCATTAAGGGCAAATACGTCAAACAAATTAAGAAATGCGCAAATCGAAGCACTAGGGTTTTAGAAATTATTCATACGGATATTTGCGGTCCATTTCCTGTGACGTCTGTAGACGGCTATGACTCATTCATAACATTTACAGACGACTATTCGCGCTACGGCTACATTTATCCGATTAGAGAGCGATCAGAAGCTCTGGATAAATTTAAGATATTTAAGGCTGAAGTAGAAAATTAGCATGATCTAAAGATTAAAGTAGTAAGATCTGACCGTGGGAGGAGTACTACGGTCGTCATACCCCATATGGCCAAATACCTGGACTTTTTGCAAGGTATTTGCAGGAAAATGGCATAGTCGCCCAGTATTCTACACCGGGTGAACCTCAGCAAAACGGAGTGTCAGAAAGGCGCAATCACACCTTAATGGACAAGGTAAGAAGCATGTTAAGTTATTCCACTCTGTCGATTAGCTTATAGACGGAGGCATTGAAAACCGCCATTCATATTCTTAATCAGGTCTCTTCTAAGTCGGTGCCTAAAACACCGTATGAGTTGTGGACTGGACGAACGTCTTCTCTTAATTATTTAAGAGTACGGGACTGTCCTGCTGAGGCTAAAGTTTTTAACCCAAATATTGATAAGTTAGATTCTAAGACAGTGAGTTGCTATTTTATTGGCTATCCTCATAAGTCTAAGGGTTTTCGTTTCTACTGTCCAGATCGACATACTAAGTTTGTAGAAACGAGATATGAGGTCTTTTTAGAAGACGCTATGATTAGGGGGAGCACGGTGCTTCGAGAAATTAGCTTTGAAGAGAAGCAGGTCTGTGTACCCACTCCTATCATTCAAGAGCCAAATTTTCATGTACCTGTGGTAGAACCAGATTGTCCAGCACCTGCTGTTGGATCTCCATTAGCAGCATCTATGGTTCATGAGGCTCCTGTTATTCAGGAACCTGAAGTTCTAGATGTTGCTAATGAAGAAGAAGAGCCCTAACAATTAGAAAATGATGTGCTAATTCAAGAGAATGTGAGAAGATCACAAAGAGTAAGAAGATCAGCTATTCCTGATGATTATGAGGTTTACATGAGTGAAGAAATTTAAATGGAGGGAGATCCCGCCTCTTTTGAAGAAGCCATGAGAAGTCCTCATTCATATAAATGGCTTAAGGCTATGGAAGATGAAATGAGGTCCATGAGTGCCAACAAAGTCTGAGAATTAGAAGAAATTCCTAAGGGAGCCAAAACAGTAGGCTGTAAGTGGATCTACAAGATCAAACGTTACTCCCAAGGGAATGTTGATAGATTTAAGGCCAGACTTGTGGTAAAAGGCTTCACTCAGAGAGAAGGAATAGACTATAATGAGACATTTTCACCAGTCTCATCTAAGGATTCATTTAGAATCATCATGGCCTTAGTGGCACATTATGACTTAGAACTACATCAGATGGATGTAAAGACGGCATTTCTCAACGGAAACCTATATGAGAATGTCTATATGGCACAACCTAAGGGTTTTGTCATAGAAGGGAAGGTGAATTTGGGATGCCATTTGACTAAGTCTATTTATGGACTAAAACAGGCCTCTAGGCAATGGTACCTCAAATTCGATGAGACTATTAGAAAATTTTGGTTTAAGGAAAATGAGGAGGACAATTGTATTTATGCTAAGTTTAAGAATGGAAAATTTATTTTTCTAGTTTTATATGTGGACGACATACTACTTGCTAATAGCGATGTCAGTCTGCTATTAGAGACTAAGAAGTTATTGTCCTCTCATTTTGACATGAACGATCTTGGTGAAGCTTCCTATGTATTAGGAATTGAGATTCATCGAGATAGAACTAAGGGGGTACTAGGATTATCGAAGAAGACATACTTAGAAAAGATTTTAAGGAAATATAGTATGCATGCATGTAAACCTTCGCCTACTCCGATAGTCAAGGGTGATAAATTTAGGAATTTTTAATATCCTAGGAACCAGTATGAGATCGATCAAATGAAATCGGTTCCATAAGATTCTGCTATCGGAAGCTTAATATATGCTCAAGTCTATACTCGCCCTGACTTAGCTTTTGTTACTGGGATGCTTGGTAAATATTAGAAAAATTCAGGCATAGATCACTGGAAAGTAGTTAAGAAAGTCTTGAGGTATATACAAGGCACAAAAGATCTCATGTTAGTATATGAGAAATCAGATACCCTCGAGATAGTGGGTTATTCAGATTCAGAATTTACGGGATGTGTGGATACTAAGAAGTCCACGTCAGGTTATATATTCACACTCGCAAATGGAGTTGTATCATGGAAAAGCTCCAAACAAACTGTGATGACATCTTCAACGATGTATGTCGAGTTTGTTGCATGTTATGAGGCCACCGGACAGACACTGTGGTTTAAGAAGTTTGTTCCCGGTTTAAGAGTGGTCCACAGCATTAAAAAACCACTTAAGTTATACTGCGACAATGAGCCAGCAGTATTATACTCCCATAACAATAAGAAGAGTGTTGCTGCCAAACACATCAACATTAAGTACTATGTTGTCAAGGAGAAAATCTAAGATCAAACTATAAGTCTAGAGCATATAAGTATCAAGCGAATGCTTGCGGATCCGTTCACTAAAGGCTTACCGCCCAGTGTGTTCAGAGAACACCTAGCTGGTATGGGTTTAAAGGAAAGCCTATGATTCTAAGATTCTAAGGGGCCCCAAATAAGATAAGAATATGTTTCGGAATAGAAGGATGTATTGTAGTTGTTGAGTCATATAGTACATAATTGACTATTGTGATGAAACATACTCTATGCATTGATCCGTGATGGAACAGATAATTGGTTAAGTTTAGTGTAAGTATTAAGTAGAGATTTAGGGGAAAAATGTTAGTTGAGATCTCCCCGAGCTCCCCCTTGGTCCACCTGCGCCCTGATCGGGGGCACCCCAACAGATTTCTGTTGAGGGGCCCCATCACACGGCACACAAATATAAGGGGAGGCCGAACGCATAAACACCCATGTGGTTCATGGGCCGTTCACTCGCCCCAACATTTTGCTAACCGATCTAAGCCAAGTGTGCCGAAGCGGTGGGAATTGCCCTCGCTCCTCACCGCTGCTACCTCACCAGGGCTTTGATGACCTACTGACGCCATCGACCACCGTGGCCATGGCGTCCTCATCCAGTTCGGCGAAGCCCGAAGGTACACATGCCCACTAGCCCTAACCCTCGCGGTCATTAGCACTAAGTTTCTTTCAGTATAAGCTAGGGTAACATCTATTTATATGTATTTTAGACATCGTATTGGAGTAGATTTACAATTGACATATAGTATTGTGCTTAATTAAGTTAAGTTCACTATTCTAGTGCGATGGTCAGTTCACTGTCTCCACTCCTTTCGACCAATCTGCTTTGTTATCAAATAAGCTAGGAACATATTTAGAGCGAGCCCCTACTAATAATCGAAAGGACTGAGGCAACTTACTTGTCCCTTTCTAGTAGGATTTGTTGCCTTCTGAGCGATGACCTCCTACAAGCGAGTATAGTAAGGTTGACTTCAATTGAGACAGAAATGTCACTGGTCGATCAGCTCCTTAGCGTGACAATTAACACCACTTTCTTATTATTACCTAAGAGATTGGATAAGGGAAGAAAGCAGGCAGATCCATCCTAAAAAGCTAACCCTCTTTCATAATAAACTTGTAATTGGTCGCGTAGCTGTGTGTGTGTCTATATATATATATATATATATAGCTAGCTAGTGCAGGTTGCTGTCTTCGTCTTCCCAGCTGAGAGAGATACATGTTGCTGTTACCAAAGGTTGACACAGTTGCCGGCTGTGCAACCTGCCGGAGATGGACACTGCAGTGGTGGTGGTGCTGCTTCACTGGTGTTGCCGCCCTCCTTTGCTACCCTCTTGTTCTACCACAGCTGCCGCCTCCTCCCCCGGCCCCGTTCGTCTGAATACATACCGGTCCTCATGCCGCTCAAGAAGCTAACTGAAGTACAAAAAGGTTTATTTCTAGACTCTAGTATATATGCTGAAGCCTACCAAGCTGGAGTGGAGATAAATTAATTTTGTGATCATTTCCATCATATGACATATATACAGCGATCTCTACTCTCTCCACCCTAGAAAAAACATAAGCTTGATATATTAAAAACTTTAGATGCAATTTCAATAATATTCTTGCCTGAAATTCGTAATATAATTAGGTATTTGGATCAACATGTACTTAATAAGATGCCATATATATAGCGTATTAGTTGGTGACGAGTGTATCCTAATTTTGTAGTAGCCCATCAGGCAATAATCTATCTCTATCGATATCTGGAATGAAGAGAAATAAATCAATCATTTTTTACAATGGTTTCACTTTTTTCTTGTATAAAAAAATAAAAAAGGAACAGGAGTACGGGGCTGTTTAGTAGAGCTCCGGCTCCAGGATCCTGGCTTTCTAGAGCCGGAGCTGTATCAAACGCTTTTTACAAACCTGAGATCTGAACCGAAGTGCTCCAGCAAAATATACTAGCTCAGTGGAGCAGGGTTAGGCCAGCTTCACCTGCTCCACTCTAGTAAAGTCCAAGAAATTATCCGCAAATGCCATTAGAATAATTACCCGTAAATACCATTAGAGAAAAAGAACAGCCCATGCAGCCTGTGACCTACCACACGCGTGCGCGGCCAGGCGGCAAGCTGACGACACTCGGCCAGACGGCAAGCCAGCGACGCGTGAAAGGCGGCAAGGCGAGCAAACGGTGACCAGATCTGGTGGCGGCAGCCAAATCTGGTGGTGCTTGAGTCGGCGGCGCCTAGATCCGCCCGGCGGTTCCTGGGCCTAGACCTCGTGCTCGGGCGGCAGGAGGACCGGCGGCTCGTCGGGTTCGGCCGGGCCATCTCCGACGTTGGGCTCACCGCTTCCGTCCACGACGTCGTGGTAGGGTTTCTCTTCTTCATCATCTAAAATGGGCAATGCGGTGAACCGCGTGTGTATTCATCTTTGCTTGATAGGCATTTGCGTTTTCAGATCCGTGCGCTTAGATTTCCTATAGCGATGCTTTTTTTCCTAATGTTGTTCTTGATGGAATTCTGGATGTAGCAATTAGTTCTGGTCCGAACAGATACCTATGAGAATGGGTCGTACATTGATTTCAGTATTTCATCTAGCAACCAAACAATGACTATAAAATTGTAAACTTTTTGTGAGAAACAATAGCGGTTTAGCAGTGTAATTGTGAGAGGGCAATTTATTCATGTGAAAAAGAAATTCACCAGCTAAAAGCAAAGTCTTTCTACACTAATTTGGTTCATTCTCATTCAAACTTTGTTTCGCAGCACTAGTGAAAGGACACTGATGTCGCCTAGAGGGGGATGAATAGGCGTTCCTGAAAATTCTTCAAATAGAAATGTTAAACCTCTCAGAATATCTGGTTTATTCCGGAACATCCAGGGTCCGGATGTTCCGGGTTGAGTCGGACGTTCTGGGGTCCAAAACTTCCGGTTCCAACCGGATATTCCGGGAACAACAAGAAATTCACAAAGTCGATCATTCAAGAATTTTATAGCAATTCTATAAGAATAGAAAGTAAGCACAAATTGTTAGGAGTATGTCTATGTAAGTAAAACTAGATCCATGGGATAGATTTAGAGATCGGGCTAAAACAAACAATAAACGTAATTAACCTATAAACATTAAATATAGTAGCCTCTAATGAGTTCTAGTTCAAACCAATTGTTCTTGCAAGTTCTAATAGGTACTATCACATTTATCAATTGCAATCAAACAAGCACGAGCACATAGATCGGGCTAAAACACATATGAAAATGATAAGCTATCTCATGAACACGAAGAACAAGTAAATGAACAAAGGAGACACATTATTTGTTTTTCGAAGTTCGGATCCACCGATCCTACGTCTCCGTTGAGGGGCCCTAAAAGGCCGGGTCTCTTTCAACCATTTTCTTCACCAAGCAACCACCGAGGTCTAGCTTGGGTTTTACTAGAGTTACCTCTTCCCTTACGGAGGTGAGGTAGAACTTTCACAAACTTTCTCGGGCACATTACAATCCTTGGTTGCTCACGGGTGACGCCTTGCCGTCTAGAAGACCTCAATCTCCAAGAGTAATAAACACAATATTTGATTTGCTTGCTATGAACTCAAGTGCTCAAAGATTTTTTAAGGAAACCAACGAACTCAACCACACAAAATCTTCTCAAAAGATGAAGTAAGAAGTTTGCTAGAAGATTTGTGTTGCACTCTCAAATAAAATCTCAAAGATTTGCTCAAGGTCTAGCTTTTAAAGAGTGAGAGAGTGTTTTAGAAATTTTGCTCAAGAGTTTTCTTCTTCAAGATGGAGTGAGGGGGTACTTATACCCCTCACTCAAAAAGTGGCCATTTGAAGACATTTTGTAACTGTTCATCTGGAAGTTCCAGATCAATTCGGAAGTTCAGGACTGAGAAATAAAATCAAACAGAACAGATTTTTCGGAAGTTTTGGGCTTCAGCTGGAAATTCCGGTCCAAAATAAATCGATACAGAATGACTTTTTCGGAAGTTCCGGGCAGAGCCGAAAGTTCTGGACCTAGAGATCTCGGATGTTCCGGTTCAATCCGGAACTTTCGAAATTTCTGGCAGCACTCTAGAAAACAGGTCATAACTTTTAACTTCGAAGTCTATTTTTGATGATCTTAAACATTTTAGAAAGCTTATTAAAGGGGCTATCCAACCCAACAAAGAACAAGGCTTAAAACCCCAAGAAGAAAAGGTTGTGGCTTTGGTTTTCTCTCAAAATAGCAATATGATAAAATACTTTGAGCACCGAGATATATACAAACATATCAACTTTGTATTCCTCTTAATAGTATGGTATTCCTATACTCAAATGTAAGTATAAAAGATTTATAACAATAGAAACATTCTCATATCATCTTGTTTCTTTATTTTTGAGGGACGACAAAGTTGAAACCATTTCATCATTAGGACTATTCACCTACAAAAAACTAGTTGAACATGTTAGTCCCAAAGCATTTATACATTTGCTTTGAGCAATGTTCACTTTGAATTTTAGCTTAGTGTAGGTCAACATATGAAGTGTGGATGCTTCCATATATTCAAGCCACTCGACATCCTTCAACGCATGAAGTCCGAATTTGCTCTTCTCTTTATCACTTCTTGTATTCTTTGAATAAGTAATGCGGATCACCCATAGTTTCTTATATATTTATATGGTTCATCGATGCAAAACTTACACTCACTCTTCACCATTGCATTGGTCCTTCGGCGCCAAGCCTATGCTTGCCCTTCACCCTTGCATGGTCTCTCGTAGCCGAGTATCACTTGCCCTTCACCGTCTTACCATAGAAAACCACTTCGTATCCAACATTTTCAATATGTTCACTTGATTCTCATTAATAAATGATATAGATTACTTTACGTTTCATGATACTCAAGTTCTTATCAATCGCCAACTTTAGCTTGTATTTCCCCTATCCATCAATATATACATAACAAGCTTTTATGAACCATCTTCATGATTAGTATTCTACTTGATTCTCAACATATAATTAATGGTATAAATCACTTTGTCCTTCATGATTCTTAGCTTCTTGTCAATCATTAACTTTAGCTTTCGTTTATCATATCCATCAATATATACTTAACAAGCTTCTATAAATAATTTTTATTATCATGTTGTTTGAGATCCATCAATCAATGGTGTTATTTCATTAAACTCAAGGGAGATTGATTCAAAGACCTTTGATCAAAACTTCCGGTTTAATATGACTTAAAATGCTAACAATCTTCATGATCAATATTTTACTTGTTGATTCTCAACATATGAGCAATCAACCTTTTTGCTTGATGCCGGAACTTAACCTAACACACAAACTCATAAAAATAGTTAGTCCAATAATCCATCTAGTAAATGATAGTTGATACGATTGCTTTGATATGTCCAACTTCTATTCCTGAATCCTGAAGCGTAAACAAAGGTTGTCAAGCCATTGCTTTGCATCTGTTCATATGGCTATCTTCGGTGACTTACAGGTACACTTTCTATCTTTCTATAGACAATCTGAACATGTACTTTGCAACTGAAAATCTGTCTTGTACATAATTTCAACCAAACCAATGAGACATTTGGAGTAGAGATGCTTGTTGTGTGCGTCAGGTTGATTTCTTGTCTGAAGTTCAAGCTTCATCTACTCATCTGAAACAATTTCTGCAGAGTACTCCACAACAGAGGTATATTTGACATGCCTTGAATATATCATTGAGAACCCACTGAATGACAACATTGACTCTGTTGGGTCACCAGCTGCTGCTTGAATATATCACTGCTAGTAAAGGAATAACAGTCTGGATGAATTTGCTGTTTGCATGCCTTTCTGGCTGTCTAGTAGAGAGAACAACCAGAAGGATCTAGCAAAACTCATATCATACTGGTATTTGTCAAGGATAGCATAGCATTGCTTAGCATGTCGGAGACTCCGGACCAATATCTGTATACCACTAACTGTAAATACTAGCTGCTGTTACAGAGATTTGTATGTATGAGATGAATGATAAGATTTTATTTGTAAAGAAAGAAAGAATGGAGAACAAATATATCAAACGAGCTATTGGGTTGAGGGTGAAAACTAAGAAAGAAGAATATGGATGTCTTCAGATTCAACCAGAATTCATGGTGCTCTGCAAACATTGGATGACACATGTGTCATCAGTGAAATCATGGTGTCTTGCTCCGCTCGCATCTTATTTGAACTGAGCACAAACACCACCTAAATGCTCTTCAGACTGCAGAACATTGCAAGACAGATCTTGAAGAATATTGCAATATCATATAATAGGCCTATATTTATTAATGCTATATTTATTAATTAAGACTATTTTTTTTTAAAAAAAGACAAATTCAAGAATTCATAATACATCTATTAAACAGCATAATACACAAGGGTGATATTGTTCATTTACCCTCTATTTCTGGATTTTTAGAGTAGCTTAGCTTAATCAAACATTTTCTGATCTACTCTAGGTTACATAGAATTCAAATCACACGTGAATCTGTTTCAATCTAGATTTCAAGATTCGAAGCTCGTGTGGTTCGCAGAGCCCACTCGAGGATGGGAGGGCATCTGCCCACAATGCTTTATCAGTCCGTATCCGTGTCGGAGAGCCGGCTAAATGGGCCCACCACTGGCTGACCAGCCTGATGGATGCCTGCGTTCCGCGTTCGATTGGCTGGACGGCCCGTGTCGGGTCAGAGCACGGCGCGCGGCGACTGGCTCGCCGAGGCCACGCTTCCCGGCGCCCTGCCGCGTCGCCAGAGACTCTAGCCGTCACGCGACAGCGCGCACGTACTGACGTACAGGGCCCAGCATTGAGCATCTCGATCAAGTTTATAAATTTCATTCAAGTACCAGTCTAAATGATAGGAATATTTCATTTTAATACTTAAATCCATTCGTGTTTAAAGATGTATTCTGGCTTTAATATCAGTTAATACCGGTTCTATTCTAAAATCTGAACTAAAAACTCCGAAATAAATAGAATTAATAAGCTGGTTTTGCCAACTTGCCTCTGCTTTCTGAAACGTGTCGCGAGGCTTTGTGACCTGATGCATCGAACACGCACTCGTACGACCAAGTGGCCACACTGGCAACACCGGTTCCACGAATGCCCACTGATAGCAATCTATCCCCAATTGGACCAAAGCCTTGTTGCTGTATATTGTACGTTCATTGCTGTCTCGGCTGGACATGGATGGGGGACATGGAGTACCCCCCTGCTGTTGCCTGTACCAGGTGACCCGAGCATGGCGTTGGCTGTGGCTCGCTCTCCCCCAGTCCCCCGAACCCAGCCAAAGAGAATCCATCGTCTCTCTCGCTCTCGTGATCTCCTCTCCTGCCCTTGGGTCTGTGGCTTCCGAGGACGAGGCAATCGCCAATCGAGCACCTGGTGATGCACAGCTCGATCTGATCGCTGTTTGAAATTGATAGGTGTGCTTGCTTGAATGCTACTGTCTCTGAATCTCACATCGACGGATTGCTCGGTGGTTTGATGGGGCCATGGGGGGTCTCCAGATTGACAGGAGCGGGGCACGGATCGCGCGCCGATTGGCGCAACCCATGTGTGCTGCGACCAACATGGGTCGCATGCGTCGGATGGCCCATCTTCCCCTGTCCCTCCAGTACGATTGCTACCCTACAATTCGCCGTACATTTCAGCAATCAAACGAAAGTTTAAAGAGGAAGCGACACACGAACTTTCTGTTCAAGAGTTAAAAGGGAACGTCAGTGTATGGTACATCTACTGAATGTGATGAACCAGATTACCGGCTTACCGCTGGTTTTGGGCAACAGCCAACAGATATTGCCCTCAAGAGTCTAGACCCCGAATCACCCGATGCTTGTCGGGGTCCTGGCCTCCCCGCTGCACCAAGGGCCACCAAAATCCTCGACCTCCCAGAAAAGGGACCCACGAGACCACGGGCATAGTAAATGCCACCACACACGGGTAGCAACAAAGAACCTAACTCTAGTCACTAGTCACATTCAGCACAGATAAAATACACGACGTATCCTCGCCATTGCCGCTAGATTCAGGTGTAGGGGGTGCCGGCCATATATATAGCTTGTTAACTTCTCTATGGAAACCATCATACAACACACTTCCTCACCACAAAGATGAGCATAGAAGGGTGGAGCAGCCGGTGAGCCGCCGGCCGGAGGAGGCAGTCCAGCTTTACACTGCAGGGCGGCCAAGATGGACAAGGGCATCCTGGTGATATTGATGGTGGCGACTGCGGCGATCCTCCTTTGGCTCCCATTGGTGCTGCCCCCACTGCCGCCGCCGCCACCATTCTTGCTCTTCGTCCCTGTGGTGATGATGCTCCTGCTCCTCTCCCTGGCTCTCTTCCCTTCCAGAAACTGTGACGCATCCACAAACTTAAGTCAGTAACAACAACGAACGCCTGATGGTCAGCTACCTTGTCTCAAGTTTTATTCCCTATCCTTGTGGCATTTCCTCCCTCTTATTGGATATACTAAATGATCTACGATGCAGCAGTATGGTGTCTGGCCCTTCAAGGAATCAAGGGACACTTATGTTCTACCTTTCAAGCCCAGATGAACCATGGTGGTGTTGACTGGGGAAGAACAAATGAATGTTAGCTAGGGATTCCTGCTGTAGAGGGATTTCCAGGATTTTGAGCCTGTGGAAAGCTGTAGAGTAATAGGCCGACGGTGAGCACCGCAGCACCTGCAACAAAGCCAGGAGGGAGACTAGACGCCGCACCAATGTACGGCAGCGGCAAGGTGAAGGCGTAGATGGACAGCGGAACTGCACCAGGAAATTTAAGGCATCAGTAATTATTAGTTACATTTATTATTTTGCATCTTCTTGTACGTACATGGCAAGTTGGCAACGACAAACAATGCGAAAATGAAAGCTAATTGTGCTCTTCTCCATCCTGACATGTCAAACGACTCGTATACATCCAACTTATAGCATTATCTTGAACTTTAGGATTCAGCTGTGGCTACTAGGGACATGAACAGGAGACACCCAACAATTAATGACGATAATGCTAGACTGTTCACTAATATATGATTGGCAACTGATGTCCAATTTCTGTGAAAATCCTCCATTCCAAAGGAGGTCCAAGGGGAAGCAGTCTCTAAGTTTAGTAGTCTTGCATCCTTGCTGATAAAGGAGCACAAAGGTTTCAAAAACAGCTAACACATGCGCAACCGGCAAACTTATGGAGCCAACAGGACGCAGCCATCAAGAAGAGTGCTAGATCCAAATCCCAAAAAGATATTGGAGGTTTATGTAGTCATCAAGTAAAAACCAGATAAAATTATATGTGTGTGTTTTCCCTTCTTAGTTCTTACCACTCTTCAATTGAATTAGTAAACTTAGTGTTGAATTGACATGACGCAGGTCGGTTATGTGGGATCTTGGTCACCCAACATAACCATCACTTTCTGTCTACCTTATGCTGGACTAAAGGGCAAAGGCGACCTGCTTTATATTGGCTTGACTTCAAAGCGTGCATTTCTTTTCTCCCTTCCTAGGCTTATATGCTCTAAAAGGCTATGAATATTATGGTTGAACATACATCGGCAAGGTAGGAAATAATCATTAGAAACTTTAATAGGCATTACGTTCAGGTTAAATATTTCTAGTAATAACTCATCATTTTGGCGAAGAATCTGCGCATCCTCTTTGCCCAAATTCCAAAACCAACCATCTTTCACCTCAAAATCTTGGTAACATATACGGAAAGAAGCAAGCGATATGATGGAGTATGAACTATGAAGTACTGACACGATAGCATCTTTATTATTGTCCTTTCTAGTTCTAGACTGGACCACAACAGCACTGTCGTCAGACTGAAGTCACTCAACACAGCATCTTCATTTGAGAAATAAATCACCACAATTCTTCATTTCCTGATAAATCCCTAAACCCTAAACATTCTGATTTATTAAGCTGCATTTTTTTCTTTATTTAACTATAAATCCTGATGCTTCCAGGCCATTAAGCCTAAAAATGGTTTATAGGACACACATGAGAAATGTCACTCATCTGTTAACAGAAGACAGTACGGCACAAATAAATCAATCTTTTGACCGGGGACGGGCATTTCATAAAATTTCATCAACAGGTGTTATGGTCATACTTTAGTATCATCGTCAGGCCACGGGGCACAACAGAGAGAACCGATCCGATAATTCAAGTTGTTAGGCGTTAGTTAAGATTTGTCAGGCAACTCCTACTTAGGGGATAAGCTTGCCAGTTATCATTTGATCATCAGAAGTTCTCTCCCCCTCTTTTCTTTCTTCTATGACACCGGCCCAACCTCCCAGCTTGTGTATAGAAACAGTTTCTAACAGTCCTTACATACCACATATGCTACGAGTTTGAAACTAAAACTCCGACATTTCTTCATAACGTAAAGGAGAAATTAAATACAAACTTGCTTTATTGGTGGAAATAAGGTGGTGCACAAAGAAAACATGTGAACCTGAAAATGTAGAGGCCAGAGAAGATACAACTGCTGAAGAAATCTTTAGTAAGTGTAGTATCGATATATTGAAGCCCATGTTAACCAACACAAATAGTAGTGGTAACAGTGGTGCCCCTTGACAACCTGTACAATTCCAAACAGTTTGACAAGTAAGATGCTTTTGCAGTACGCTTACATTCGTTTTTATTAAAGAACATCTGTAAAGCATAAACATACTCATAAAAATCAGCCCAATATTAATACGTTCTTAAATCAAAATGTTTCATCACTAATATGTACCATGCAGTAGAGTAGTGTACCCATTGATTTTTTTTCCATTCAACAAGTATCCTACTGAAGATTGCTAGTATGAATCCATGGCTTAAGATTACCACTGTAATTACGAATAATTCATGCAAATCTTAAAGGCTCAACTTAAAGAGCCAAATAGTACTAGCTTATTACTAAAGTAACGACTCGAAACTTCAGAAATAAATTTGGTGAGGTAATTAATCTTTAGTCATTCCCATATCTGTATTTAAGTTCTTAGGTATCATCACACAGGAAACCAAGTTATCAGGTCATGCAATCAGAACTGTTGCATGTCAAGATGTTCATCTCTGGTTTTCTCAGAGGTCCTGTTCAAAACCGAAGATAAGCAAGCGTAGACAATGATAAGCTTCACTGTCAGTCGTGCACACTCCAATATGACTACAGGCAGTTTTGAATGGTTTGTTCGAAACCAGGGTGTAACAGCCCTAGTTGTATGTAAAGCAAAGATCAAAACAAGACACCAGACAGACAAACAGACAGGATGTCCCAAAGAAGCGATGACAATTACCTGAAGATAGTGAACCCATATTTAGAAAGCAGACAGTGCCATCTCTGATATATGTTGGTAGTAAATGGAATGGAACTCCCCATAACTTTGACAAGAACGGCAACAAGAGGCACATAAAAAGAGCCTGAAATGGTAAATTTACTCATTATAGTGGATGGGATTTCTGTATACTTCGTGCAAAGTTGTATACAACAGGAACATACTTGATAAGCAGAGCCATATGAGTTAACGACAAAAAGATCAACCGAGCCACCCTAGAAACAAAAGATGAGTATTGAAATAAGAAGAGCATCTGGCATACTGGCAAGCACTAATCAGGAAACAGTGGCTATCATTTGCCACTTGAGATAACAATATATATTCATGTTAAAAAATTGTGGTGCAGAATGAGTAGATGACATCCATGGTAAGAAATCAGTACCTTCAATTTCTTGGCAGCATTTATAAATATTGTCTCCTGTAATGATTAGGCTTTTATTGTATCAGGTTAAGTTGATTGCTAAAGAATAAAAAATGGTTGATTGATTGATTAATATAGATTTGCTACCTTCAATACTGTATCGGCAGCTTGGAGAAAGAATGATATTATCATTAGTAGTGGCCACAAGATTCCAGCACCTTTTAACGAAGCACCGCCACTGGATCCACTATACAATGCAAGGTAATATCCATGTTAATTCGTGATAACATGGACACAGCAAATATCTAAATCAACAGAAAATCATATGGCTTGACTAAGTTTCCTCATAGAAGAACCCCTATACCATCACCTGCCATCAATTCATGGCAAGGAAAATAATGCTTCTTTTCAAAAGGATGTTATGCTTAAAAATGTAGCAATAATGCAATACAGGAACTATTTCACTTAACGTTCCATGCTTGGGAGTAACTTTCCAACAGTAGCAATCCACTAGTACTCCCATGCATGCATTCCCCAGGGTGATTCTGACATTGTGAGATATATTTATTAAGGATTTCTGGAGCGCACAAATCATATTGCACATGTCCCAAAGCAAAATCAAATCCCCGTTGTTTATTTATTTTACATGTAAATATCCCAACACTCAAGTTTCTTGTCTTGTGGACTCAGTTGTAAGATCAATTCAACGATTAATGTGACATAGCCCCATAAAGAACAGGAATGCAGAGTCACAGACTCCATGGCTTACAGGTAAACTCAGATACTTATTAGGTACGTAAAAGTGAAAATATCACTTTATCAGGGAAGACCTTACCTTGCTACAGTTATTATCACACCAACTGACACTAGAAAGCATCCGGTTATCTCATTTATCCTATAATGCCTCTTCAAGAAAATAGCTGACAAAAGAAGCTGCCAAACAAAATAAGTCTGCAAGAAAGTAGTAAATCAATTATAGAAACGTGCTAACATGTGATAAAATGAAGATAATGATATAATACAGATAATTCTCATAACCTGTGACAGTATTGGTATTGAAGCCCCAGAAAGAACGGCTACTCCAACAAAAAGCAAACAAATAACAATGAGTGAAAAAGCTTCATATATCACATAACCGGTGCATTTTACTTTGATAAAGAACTTTGACAAAATTTCATCAATAAATTAGAAATACATTGTATCGATATGAATCTGAAAGCAACTAAAATGATTTCCCCATCTCCATGGTATTACATATAGGCTTGAAGAGAAAATCGATAACA
>KE372641.1:770817-785252 GCA_000418225.1 Zizania latifolia | reverse complement strand
CCTACCTCAAAAAGCCCCTCCCGATGCTGGACACCGGCGGCGGATCGTCCGGCTCCGGCGCGACCACGTGCCAGGACTGCGGCAACCAAGCGAAGAAAGACTGCGTCCACCAACGATGCCGCACATGCTGTAAGAGCCGCGGCCTCGATTGCTCGACCCACGTCAAGAGCACCTGGGTGCCCGCCGCGCGCCGCCGGGAGCGCCAGCAGCTCGTCTCCGGCTCCGCCTCGTCCTCCCCGGCAACAGCCTCGACTGCAGCCGCTGCCGCAGCCTCCGCCTCGAAGAAGGCTCGCCTTCTCACCTCCCAAACGACGACCTCGCACACCTCCACCTCCAACGCCACCACCCCTCGCAGCTTCGACACCACTTCCAGCCATCAAGGTAACTCCGCCGATGCCATTAGATGTTCATAGATACATATATCCCCAGTTCGATACCATCCACTCCTAATCTACGAGTAGCTAAATTAAGCTTGTATGATTGCAGACGCGTCGTTCAGGGAGAACCTGCCGCGGCAAGTGCGCGCGCCGGCGGTGTTCAGGTGCGTGCGCGTGACGTCCATCGACGACGGCGAGGACGAGTACGCGTACCAGGCGACGGTGACCATCAACGGCCACGTTTTCAAGGGGTTCCTGTACGACCAGGGCGTCGACGACGGCCGGGTGAGCAATGACGACTCGATCGCCGCCGGCGTGCCCAACATCTCGGAGCTACACCTCGGCGGGGGCTCCGTTTCCGCCCCAGGTGGCAACGCGATGAGGGAAGGCGGGTCCTCCATGCTATCCTCCGACATGTACGGCGGCGGGAGCGGCGGCGGTGGCGGCGGCGGAGGCCCGCACATTCTTGGCGTGTCGGGCTATGGTAACACCATGAACTGAGCAGCTAATAGAAGAGTAAGGTTACACCATTACTGCCATTCTTTTTCCATGTTCGTTGCTAGTACAATTCTCTCTTTTCTAGTGCCCGTACCATCACAGGGCATCAATGCATGCAGTTTGCTCTACTTATCTCGTCAGTGTGGTTAGTCTTGCCGTTGTAGTAGTATAATAACATCGAAGAATTGTTGTTAGCTGGTACCTCAGCACTAGCTGTTCTTTTTTCCATTGGAGTAGAGATTAATAATTGTTAGGAATTCCAAAGAAGATAATGCAAGATGAAATCAGTATGCATCATAAGATATTGCCTTTTGGTTCTTGGCCTGTGCTTCATGCCCCCGATGCCTGTGTGTTTCCTTATATGGGGATTTGCTCAGGAGTGCAAGCCATACAAGCCGTGGGTGTCATTTCGAGCGAGCAGCTAGAGGTCTGCACTACACTGTGCGAGCTCGTGGTAGAAATACTATCGTGAGGGTAAGAAGTAGAGCATGGCGCTGAAAAGTTTGACTCTTGCTTGGCCTATTCTCGTTGCGTGCTTAATTTGGCGTCCCATTTCTTGTCTATCTGCACTGCACTGCACTCTTTTCCTTCTGTTTTACTCTTTTTCTATGGGTAGGTAAGGGTGGCGTGGGTTCTTGGCTTGGCTTTGTGCTCATCAGAGCATCTTCTACAAGCATTGGAACTTGTATCCGTGACGCCAATGGGCAATGCATGTGATTAGAGCATTCCTGCCCATGTTATAGGCTGTCTTGTTGGTGTTAAACTATGTTAGCGCCATTGTTGCTGCCTCTTCTTTTGACATGTAGAGGGGAAGGGGAGGCAGGATCATGGTGGTTTCCTGCTCCCTTCTGCCTCTTTTTTTTGTGCGAGCCCCCATATTTATTCCTTGTGCCGGATCCCGTCGAGGGTGACAAGATGTGAAAAGAAAGAAAGGTTGTGGCAAAAGCATAGCCATGCACTGGTTACGCAAAGACGCATGCTTTTTCGTTTTACGGCTGTTCTTTTGTTCCTTGTCTTGGGTTGCAGTACGCTGTGCTGTAATTTCATTTGCTTTGTCCGTGTGAAAAAAATTTGGTCGGCCTGCTCACTACGTTGTTTCAAATTAACTGCACATGGGTCGTGTTTGTGTAGGCACTAGGCAGTCATCAGCTGTGAAGAACTTTTTAAACTTTGGGATTGATGTTGTTGGGCTATCATACCATCATCAAGCCGCTATTATCTCATGTATGCGATCATGGCATCGCTCCATTTCGCCCTGTGGATTGTAGGTAATCTTCGGGGACACGGTTTCTGTTCAGCTTGCTTCTTTATTTGATGCAGCAGAAAGCAAGGTTGGTGAGTTCATAGAATCTGACTCAACGAATTTTGTTACGAGTTTTAAAAAAAATTATCGCTGATGGAAAATTTGCATGTTCTTATGATGGGCTTACTATTAAAATTAAATAGCGTTTTTAAGGAGGCACAGTTGATTTGTAAGCTTAGGAGTTTTGCTTTTTCCTAAGTAATTTTTAATACTCACTGAGAGTGGCCTTAACTGCTAAGATTCATGACAACATCACAAGATGCAGGTTCGTACGGAGATGCATGCATAGTTTCCTTTGGTTTATCCTTTTATATGCGACAGACGACATATGCATGCTCGTTAGCGCAGCCATTTTTCTTGTAATGATTTGCCTCTACTATCATGCATGTTCATCACGTGTATTACTCCAGCCTGCAAACTTCTTTTACTTCTCTCTAATAAATTGGATGTACCTAGTTATGTACTTATGTGCAATTGTGGACATCTGCTTGTTGTGTTCTGTGGTGATGCTGATCACATTGACTTACAGCTCTCATTTAAGAACATTTGTTTCCCATTTGCTATCATTGAACAAATCTATTTTTTCATGTGATTCTTGTCTCAATTTATTTACTACAAGAGTTGAACTGGAATTCTAGCTAGGTACAATGTATTTATACTTATTTGAATGTCTTTGAGTAAAAATACAACTCTGCCTTAAAAGAAAGATTAAATTTCAGAAAATTACTAAAACTACTGCTGTTAAGGAAACAAATACAAAGGTGCACTTGTATTATGAACCAATATCTCAAAACTACACTTTTGTTGTCATTCGTTATCACAGAACTTCACTTATATTTTCATCCACTTATGCAGAGTATGGTCTAATTTATCCCTATATGTTCAGTCTTGTAGTATTACAGAACAGATTCTTAAAGTCTGTAGTTTTGCAAATACGCATCAAGAATAATAATTGTATTTACAAAAACTAATTCGCACAGCTGTTGTTGCACTTTTGGACTAAGAGAACAGTATTCTTATTCCTCATATATGCATGGCAGTTTCAATCTTTATACTTTGATTGCTAAGATCCGGATAATCTTTTGGAACTTTATGATTTATTGGTTTTTCTCTAACTGATTTGTTTGTTCACTTTAGTGTCTTGTTTGTCGTGTCAACTGAGGACTGTTGATTAAAATGAACTAAATGGTTGCTTTGCATCCGTTAGCTATTTTGTTGTAATGCTGGGAAAGTTGTCAGGACTTCTGGATTTTCGGCATCTCCTGAAATAGTTTTGTTGCTAGTTTCAATGTGAGCTACATATGCATAATGCAGTGCTTATTTTCTTGATTAACTGTAATCATGCTGATGTGTTTGTTAACTGTGTTTATATTTAGACTTAAGGAGTGGCTTGTGCAGGATTACATCTACAATTAATGGAAATCAGTTGAATGAACTGCAGATAGGTATAGTAATTTTCTTTTGATTATGCACATCATGATTTGTTGAAGCACAGCTCTTTTCTCAACAGTGGAGTTTCTCTCGACTTAGTAATTGGACTTGTTGCATGAGAAGTTAGTTACCTTGATATCTGTTCGTGGTTGTGGATGCTCTTTCGTGTGCTAGTTCTTGCCATCCGAATGGCTAATCTGTGTGAAATAAGGATCTTTGTGCTACTTTGGATATGAGTATACTTGTTGAGGATCGGGGGGCTTGTTCATAGTGCTTCCAGTTGCTATAGTTGTGAGATAATCCCAGTATCAAAAATTTGAAATCGAAACAATCATTTATAACTAGTGGTCTTTTGGGTACCGAGTTGTCTCCACAAAGTGTTCATAATATTCTGTTGAACTATCCCGTTGGACAATCTTCAGATGGTGTTGTCTGCTGATTTTTTTATACATTTTTAGGCGCATATGAATATCTGCACTGAATCGCATAGATGGTTTCCTAAGCGTTGCGTTTTCATGAGGGTAGGTACTATATGCAGAGTTGAATCTGGAAGTGTTTAGTGTGTTTGTATGTTGTAAGCAGCACTAAAATAGTGATATGATGGACTTTTGTCTCGTTTCGTACAATAATGCTGAAGTTCTTTATTGCATTAACACGTTCTTTCGTGATTTGTTTGTGCTACGGCTTTGATAGCTCAGAAACATAGGATATTTTATTGTCTTGTTAATGTGGTGTTATCGCTCGTCATTTCTACCGTCATGTTGCGTTTGTTTACATATTTACATATGTAGTGGTGGCAGAAGGCTGAAAATAAACTGAAGCAGAGTTCAGCGCAGTAGCGAAGTAGAACAGAATTGAGCAAATCTCTAACCTTAGTTGCTCGATGAGTTTTTTGTTCGCTTTATGACACAGTCTTAAATCCGTTCCTGTTTTGACGACAAGTCTAGACCTGTGCGTGCATCAGTGCATGCCTGATGCGATCGTAAGAGCTGTTTTTGTACTACGATCCATGGATTTTATGGTAGCGTAGAAGTGATCATTGTACCTTTGCCTGTGCCCTACCTGCTTGTGTTAGTTGAATTTACTTTAGCTTTATATTGTTGCAACTTTTTTTGGTTGTGTTGCCGTCGCTTTGCTAGTTGCTGTGCGCAGTCGGGTTCTGATTTTCCGAGTTGGACGTGACGGTACAACTTGCAGAACAAAAAGGCTGCAGTAGTTATCATGAGCTGATTACAAAGCTATGTACTATAACACTTTGGTGCTTGCTGATAAGTGTACTTTGGTAAATCCATCTTCACATTGACGGTTCTGGAGCTATATAACACTTTGGTGCTTGCTAATAAGTGTACTTTGGTAAATCCATCTTCACATTGACGGTTCTGGAGCTAAATTGCACATGGGTACCTATATCGCCTAGACATTGTTGTGTTCTCACTAGCTAGTGTCCACGATATTTACAGTTACATAGCTGCATTCCATCAGTATCTGCCTATCCGGCCTGTACATTTCCGCCGTGTTTATTTTATGCTGTGAGTAGTGAGTGTCCTTGTGTCTGTGCCATGTTCGATGACAGTGAAACCTTCTCGAGTGAAAAACATACGGTTCTTTGCTTTTGTCTTTTCCAGACGCCTGTATGAACCAGGCGACTATCTCGTAGGCTAACCAGCAGTCCGGGTAACTCTACGTGTAACTTAGACACATTAATGTGTACAGTAAGCTTGCGAGTGTGATAGGTGGCTAGGACGAGCCTAGCAGAAACCCTAGGCTGTAGTAGGGACAAGCTTTTGCACGGCAAGGTCGCGTGATTGCTCACTGTACAGGAGACTGGTCTCGTCATGAGCGTCGCCTTCGGCATGCCTCTCCCCCACAGCACTCCACTCCAACAGTCCAACGTGCATTCGATGTTGTTCTCGCGATGGTTTAGCCGATCGATCATCGATGGCCACACAACACAGTGCCTTTGCTTGCTGTGCTGCCTGGCCGAACGAACGAAATACCCGGAACAGTGGTCGAGAATTCGCTAATAGCAGAGGCGTTGATCCGCGCGATGGCGTTGAATTCATGGAGTTGACATGAGCTGAGCGTGCATTCTCTGAGCTGGTTGCTTCGGCTAGTGGCATTAGGGACCTAAGTGGCACGAAGTCTTCTCTTGGATTTGGCAAATATCGTAGCCTTCTTGGCCAATGCGGTTCTGCCGTTTCGTTTTGTCACTATGATCTCGGTAACATTTCGGAGAACATCTCGAATTAATTGGTTGCACAAAAAATTTGAGACTGTGTCGTCGGTTTGCATGTTTCTCATTTCTGTAAAAAATTATAACCAAATTTGAAATTTATAACCTAATTATAGAATATATTCCTTCCGTTGCTTTTTTGTCAGCATTGAGTTTAGAATAATTATAAACAAAAAATTCTAATCTGTTTTTTTTTTTGCAAATGAATCGGGCAGCTTTGTTTTAGAAAAAAACATTCTTACTCACAACATAGCAATAGTTAGTACTAAGCACTACTCTAATGTAGTTTGACATTGACTAGGACAAGTGTAATAAGGTCCCAACAGAAAATAATTAAAGACAAACCATTGCAAACAGCCATAAAGGTTGTTGTCTACGAAGAAAAAAAGAAAAAGAAAACTCCGTGGGTGCATGAAAATCTTCTTTATGCTCAAGTTTCCGGCTCTCCAGACTGGTTGTTGAGAGGAGGGGGTGGAATACTGGAATGGGCCTCATGCCGGTGACAAAAAGGATCTGCACGAGAGATGCCGCCCGTTGCCATTCGTAACGCTTGCAGTCTCTCCTGTTGAACGGGCTGAAAGTGGAGAACATATGGCCAGGCCCATCCACTGTCTTCAATGGACTTATGGACCGGGCCTCCTTTGACCACATCGTGCTCAGACGAGGTCTCCTGGTGCTTACTCAACAGACCTGCCGATCACCTACAGGCTACAGGCCATGCATGCGACGCACACTGGCCAGTAGCTTGCTCGTCCCAACGCGGGCGCCAAGTAGGAGAAGCCGCCCGTCCCCCCCACACGCCAACGGCAACGCCGGGACGAGAGCAAACACGGCGCTCTCGTGCGCTGCGCTGCCGTTCGCGAGGCTCTGCTTCCGTCGATTCTGCCTTATCGATCTCTGCAAGCCCCCACGACGCATGTCGCACCTAACGATTATCGGGCCTCTCGCATTGCCGTCCAGACATGCATGTTTGCGTTTTGTTAAAACTATAAACCTTCTTCTGCTCGTCGACCCTGCTCGATCTCTTGCATTTCCATGCATGCACGGGTTCTTTTCTTTGCAGCTTTCTTGCTTGTAACGACCCATCTCGAAATGGATTTCGCCACACCAAGACGAGCCGAAACGTATCGAAGACGAACGAAAAATCATGAATCACCTCGTTCCATTCAACAGTAGTATATTGCAAAATAAATTATTACAACAATTAACTATTACAAAAACTGCTAAAGAGGCATACCTCGCAGCAACAGACAATACATGATAAGGTGCGGCCCGATCTTCTCATTGAGCTCGTTGTAGATGGATGATAACTTGCGAGACGCTGTCGAATCTCTGGTTGTTCCCCCGCTGCCGATGCAACAGATCTCAACCCTATAGATATTCGCAACACCACACACTTGCACACGTAGCCACCGACCACGAAGCGGTTCTGCAACCTACTAATTCCCAATGGAACAGCAGAAAGCACTTGAATTCTCCAGTAGCAAAACACCAGGTCGCAACGAAGTGGTGAAGATAAAATTCCTGATCGAAACAAAGAGGAATAGTTGATTACAGAAGAAGGCAGAACAGCCGTTCAATCTGAAGTCTTAATCTAATCTTAAACGTAGTCTCTAGCTAGGGCCGGCCACCTCTATTTATAAGATTTAGGGGTGACGGCCAGGATAGGACAGACAAATAAAAAGAGTATGACTCTGATTTGGAGTCCTACTCTGATTCGGAGTCCTACTCTGATTTGAAAACGAACTGGATACAAACCGACCTAGGTATGGGTTCGGCCAGAATTATGGGCTCGCAGGCCCAACTCCCAAGGCACACACACTTTAGGCAATCAACGGTGATTGATTTGGCTGCACGTTTCCTTCTCCTCCTCGTGCAATGCTCGTGTTGCCTTCAAATCTGATCATACATAAATACATAGACTTAGGTAGTATAAAATTTTCATCAATTAATATATCAGATTCAACTCAGAGTGAGTTCACCTGTTGATCAAGTAACTTTGCGCGTGCTCTTGTGATTGGCCCAATCCTGACTTCCGTAGGTTTATCTTGTGCATCAACATCATCAATGGAAGAGAATGGTAAAGGACTAGGGATATCCTCATCATCCTCCCCCACTTGAAAAGGCGTTGACCTTGACGCGTCAAGGTCATCTCCATCATATGGCGTCAGATCAGCAACATTGAATGTATTACTCACACCAAACTCAGTTGTAGGAAGATCGATCTTGTATGCATTATCATTAATCTTGGCCAGCACTTTAAATGGTCCATCACCGCGTGGTTGCAATTTGGACTTGCGTTGTGCAGGAAATCTGCTCTTACGAAAATGCACCCACACCATGTCGCCCGGCTGAAACAGCACCTCCTTTCGCTTTTTATTAACACGATCAGCAGTGTACTTACCCTTCTTTTCAATTGCTTCTTTAGTTTATGCATGTATCCTCCTCACAAAATCGGCCCTCTTGGACGCCTCCATGTTTACCCGCTCTTGAATTGGAAGGGGCAGCAAATCAAGTGGAGTAATGGGTGTAAAACCATATACCACCTCGAATGGACAGAGTTGTGTCGTTGAGTGTACCGCCCTGTTATATGCAAACTCCACATGCGGCAAACACTCCTCCCATAGATGTATGTTCTTCTTGATCATGGTATGCAACAGTGTGGAGAGAGTGCGATTGACCACCTCTGTTTGACCATCAGTTTAGGGACGACAAGTAGTACTGAAAAGTAATTTAGTCCCTAGCTTTCCCCAAAGTGTCTTCCAGAAGTAACTCATGAACTTCACGTCACGGTCAAAAACAATCGTCCTCGGGACGCCATGTAAGCGCACAATGTCCCTGAAAAACAGATTAGCAATATGCGACGCATCGTCGCTTTTGTGGCAGGCAATAAAGTGTGCCATTTTAGAAAAATGATCTACTACCACAAAAATTGAATCATGTCATCTCCTGGTCCTAGGCAATCCTAATACAAAATCCATACTGATATCTTCCCATGGTGTGGTAGGAGTAGGGAGAGGAGTATACAAACCATGAGGTTGTAGCTTGGACTTTGCTTTGTTGCAAGTGATACATCGCTTCACAAATCTAGCCACATCACGTCGCATCTTCGGCCAGTAGAAATGGTCGGCGAGCGTACGCAAAGTCTTCTCATGTCCAAAGTGGCCCATTAAACCGCCAGCGTGGGATTCCTACAACAGTAGCAAACGCACAGACGATTCTGGAACACATAATTTGTTAGCGCGAAACAAATAGCCGTCATGGAGATGGTATTTTCCCCATGCTTTTAGATCAGAACATAATTTATATGGGGCTGAAAAAGCAGTATCAGTAGCATATAACTCACGCAAACTCTCTAAACCAGGAGCTTGAGCAGTCAATTGTGTCAACAACATGTTTTTCCTAGAGAGAGCATCAGCTACCACATTATCTTTTCCCTTTTTATACTTGATGATGCATGGAAAAGATTCAATAAATTCAACCTATTTAGCATGTCGTTTATTCAAATTGGATTGGCTTTTCAGAAATTTTAAAGCCTCATGATCAGAATGTACGTTGAATTCTTTTGGCCACAAATAATGTTGCCAAACCTCAAGAACACGAACAAGCGCATACAATTCCTTATCATAAACAGGATAGTTCAGTTGTGCACCATGCAATTTTTTAGAAAAATATGCAATCGGTTTCCGCTCTTGCATTAACACACCGCCAATACCAATTCCACTAGCATCACACTCAATCTCAAATTGTTTAGTGAAATCAAGAAGGGCAAGCAAAGGTGCAGTAGTCAAACGACGTTTCAATTCATCAAACACATTATCTTGTATTGCGCCCCACACAAATTCAACACCCTTTTTTGTAAGCTCATTCAAAGGTGCAGCAATGGTACTAAAATCTTTTACAAAACGGCGATAGAAAACAGCAAGACCGTGAAAACTTCGTACTTGACTAACATTCACGGGAGTAGGCCAATTTTTAATAGCTTCAATCTTAGATTCATCCACCTCTACTCCATGTTTAGAAACAACATAGCCCAGGAATATGACCCTATCCTTGCAGAAAGTGCACTTAGCAAGATTACCATAAAGCTTAGCACCACGCAGCACTTGCAAAACTTGTCGAATATGGTCACAATGGTCAGATTCATTGCGGCTGTAAATTAGAATGTCATCAAAGTACACAACCACAAATTTTCCTATGAAATGCCTTAAAACATGGTTCATCAAACGCATGAAAATACTAGGTGCATTAGTTAACTCAAAAGGTATGACTAACCACTCATATAAACCGAACTTGGTTTTAAAGGCTGTCTTCCATTCATTCCCTTCTTTCATCCTAATCTGATGATAGCCACTACGCAAATCAATTTTAGAGAAAACAGTAGCACCACTCAACTCATCTAGCATATCGTCCAAACGCGGAATGGGGTGACGATATCGAATAGTGATGTTATTAATAGCCCTACAATCTACACACATGCGTCATGTACCATATTTCTTATGAACCAAAATAATAGGAACAACACAAGGACTTAGGCTCACGCGGACATACCCTTTGTCAAGAAGCTCTTGTACTTATTTCTGAATTTCCTTCGTTTCCTCGGGGTTGGTGCGGTATGGCGCTCAATTGGGCAGCGATGCTCCTGGGATCAAATCAATTTGATGCTCTATACCTCGTAATGGTGGCAAACCCGCAGGTACCTCCTCCGGAAACACGTCGCGAAATTCCTGCAAGACAGTAGAAACACCAAGAGAGGGAGGGGTCATGTCATTAATAATTAAACTCTCTCCCCTACACATGAGCATCAGTGGAACAGCAATGGGGTCCTCATGAAACTCTCTCATATCAGATTTGGTGGCTAACATTACTAAGGAATTCTCTCTGTCACCTTTTTTTTACCGCTCAAATTTGGCTTGTGGCTCTCACTCTCCGAGATTGGAGTCCCTTGCCTAGCTGATCTCTCGTGTTCTTTTTCAAGATTCACCTCATTTTTTGGCGAGATTCATTCACTATTTGCTGCGGTGTCATAGGCCTCAAAGTAATATCCTTGACATGCCAATTCAAATGGTATGTGTTTGCTCTCCCATTGTGACGAACATCTCTATCATACTGCCATGGGCGGCCCAACAACAAATGACACACGGTCATAGGAACCACATCACACTCAATTGTGTCTTTGTATGGTCTAATCTAAAAATTCACGCATACTATGTGGCTGATCTTCATCTCACCATTATCACTTAACCACTGAATGTAGTAAGAATTAGGGTGTGGTAAGTATTTCAGCTTCAGTTTTACAAATAGCTCCTTACTGGCCAAGTTGTGACAACTACCACCATCAATTATCACTTTGCATGCCTTGCCAGGGCCAATAACAACCTTGGTTTGAAACAGATTGCACCGCTGATTTTCAGAACCAGGTGTAACACTCAGCACTCTTTGCGAACAGATAATAGTGGGAAAATGTGTTGCATAAGCATCTATAGCACCAACACCAGAATCATCGTCTTCCTCACAATTTTCAGAAGTAGGATCGGCATCATCACCTGTCTCATACTCTAAATCTCCATTTATCAACATGACCTTTTTATTGGGGCAGTCCCTCTTGAAGTGACCCTTGCCACCACATGTATGGCAACTCATATCCCTATTTCTTACTGTAGACATCGATGAGCTAGCACTACTAGCAGCAGGCTGCACTGTGTTTCTTGCAACGGATTCTGGCTTGCCTGCAGAAGAAATACCACGAAAACCAGAAGTAGTCCCTGAGGTAGGCGCCCCACTAGCCGGCCTAGGTGAAAAACGACCTTTAGCTGCACTGGAACGAGAGGCAAACTTGGCGTCATCGGCCAACTGAAGTTTAGCCTCACGTGCTTGGTGTAACAAATCTGTCATGTCATCATATTTGTGATGTCGAACAATGCGCTTGATATTATATGTTAAACCAGAAAGAAATCGTTGCATGGTCTGTTCGGCCTGTTCACGTACTCTAGCATGCTGCATAATCATCTCCATCTCTTGATAATAAGCATCCACGGTCATAGTGCCTTGCTTCAAGTTCTGTAACTTGTCATATAGAGAGCGGATATAGTTGCGTGGAACAAAACGTTCACGCATGACTTGGTTCATAGTTTTCCATGTAACGATTGCTGGATCACCATCTTCATGTCTGGTCTGGACCAGATTATCCCACCAACGCAAAGCATAACCATCAAATTCAGAAGATGCCAACTTGATTTTTCTGTCCTCGGTATAGTCATGTAATCGCCACAGCTTTTCCATCTTTAGCTCCCAGTTGAGGTACTCTTCAACATCAGTAGTTCCTTCAAACATGGGTATGGAAAATTTTAGTTTGCCTAGCCCATCCTCCTCACGGTTAGCCGGTGCTAAATCAGCATCAAACTGTTGGCGACGTGCAAAACCACGGGCAGGAGGAGCAGCATCACCTCGCCCCCCATTGCCACGACCTCCATTGCCACGGCCATCCTGACCATCAGCTGGCTGAGCACGACGGGCTTGTTCAGCTAGTGCAGCATTAGCATCAAAGTATGCATGATGACCAACATGAACACTTGCATCACCATCATCTTCATAATCATCAACATGCTGCTGGTTGCGTTGACAATCAAACAAAGCTTGCAAGGTAGCTACAACATGTGTCAAATCTGTGATAGAACGTTGAAGTGTTATCACTTGCTCTTGTGTTGCTTGAACCGTGTTAATAGCACCATCTACTTTTAGCACTACTTTCAGCAGATCAGAAGAAAGGGGTTCAACAGCATTGTTTAACCTGATCTTCAAGTGATCACGAA
The DNA here is from genome assembly GCA_000418225.1 of Zizania latifolia. Taxonomy (NCBI): domain Eukaryota; kingdom Viridiplantae; phylum Streptophyta; class Magnoliopsida; order Poales; family Poaceae; genus Zizania; species Zizania latifolia. The sequence goes on along the minus strand of KE372641.1, from coordinate 772,598 downwards.
GTGCTTCATATTCATTCCAATTACATCATGAATATGGGAGATGAAGTGTGCTTCATATTTTCTCTCTTTAATAGTGTGTCCAATTACAGCATTATTTATCCTGATCTTCAAGTGATAAGTGGTATTTGAATCTTCCATGTGAGAGTTTAAACCACTTACATCATGCATATGGGAGATGAAGTGTGCTTCATATTTTCTCTTTAATGGTGTGTCCATGTTCCACGGATAAGATACAAATTCACCAATTATCTAGGGTCTTAAATTTCTTAGAAGTATGATTATGACTACATTGTTGTCATATTTAGACTAAGAAATAATCTTTATTTTGTTGAAGTGTCCACATGACTTATGATGTCTGTTACGCTTGTATTTGCTTGACTTTGCTACGAGGATTTGTAGTCAAAAAACCGAAGTTTCGAGCAAATTTTATAAACAACATGATTTAACTCATCTATAGTTTTAAAGACTATAGACATAGATGGTTCTAATCATAGATAGCTTTAAAGAAGACTATTGATATATGTATTCATAGCGTTGTTTAAGAGCATGCCATATTTCATATGGATTCCGACGCCTATTTAGACTTGAGGTATGTATATGGATTCTGACGCCTATTTCATATGGCATATAATGTATAAGGCTCCAAGTATGTATGTATCTAGAATAAGCTCATTATCTGGATTAAATTCAGTGCGTTAAAAAAAATCCGTGTGTTGATAGACTCATTATGATGTCCATAACCAATGTAGAAAAATTGGAACCATTAAAAGTGAGATGATCAAACTCTTTTCTGACCATTGATCCTACACATTGATGCATAAATTTGAATATGTGAAATCAAGGAAACTTGAAATTCAAACATATTATAATCTCATAAATTTAAATTTAAAATAACTATAAGAAGCCATTTTACTAATATAGAATGGACCTTTAAAAATTCATTTTCTAATTGGATATGCACTTTGAGGAGTATGATTATGTAAAACATAGTGAAGATCCCACAGCAATACATATGTATTACCTTGTGTATGACCAATTTTTAAGAAATAAATTAGGTAATCTCTAAATTAGTGTAAGCTTAATTGAATCCGAATATGAATTGAGTATGCTTATGAGAGATAATCACCATATGAATAATAAGGTGTAGATCCCTAGCAATACAGATGTATCACCTTATGCATACCAAACTTGAAAAATGGATATATGGTTATCACCAAAAAAAAGTGTAGACCTTTTATCCAAAAATCGGATGGTGTATATATATTTTGAGAATAATCACTATGCATGAGGCATGGTGTAGATCCTATTGTAGTACATGAGTACTATTTGTGTATGGCCAACATCAATGAACATGATGTACTTGTTATTTCAAAATAGAGATTAATTTGCATTGGCATGAAATATATGTATAGCTTAAAAATAAGCTAATGGGCTAGGACAATTATTTTGCAAAGGGATTGTAATTTGAAGACAATTAAAAATTATCAAATAATGACTTAAAACACATTTGTACAATAATTAAAACAGTAGGGATCTATATATAAAAACTATATGGACTCTGTTACTACTGTTTACTAAATATTGTAAAGCAACGTGGGCTTAAATATAAAAGTACTGTAAAAAAATAATTACAGAAAATGTAATTATAATTTGGGAAGTGGGCTGTATTTAACCCATTACCAGATTGGGCCAAGTGGGAAACATTGGGCTGCCTTTTAGCCCAATAGTCAAGACTATATAGTAGGGTGGTTAGGGTTGAAACCCTAACCGTCTCCAAGCCG
>KE372641.1:750320-762386 GCA_000418225.1 Zizania latifolia | reverse complement strand
GGGGCAGCAGGCCGGGGGTAGGTGAGGCGTGAGCAGCCAGGAGAGATTGAGAAATGGGCTGGGACCTTTAACAAAATACCAGAAAATGCAGGGACTTTTTCACAAAAACATGACGTGGAGGGCTGTGGTGTGAGCAAAGGGGAGCTGGTTTTATTCTATAAGATTTGTTTGGCAGCAACCAATAACGCAGTTGCAAAAAAAAAAAAAAAACTTTGGTTAATAAAAGATAATTTTGCCTGGGTTGCCCCTGCTCTGCACTTAAGGGACCAAACGCCACTGTATCTAGATGGACAGGAGCCAGCTGACCTGCATTTTTTATTTCTAGGTTCGTTTTGCTAGGGCTAAATCTGAAGTGCCAAGCCATACCCAGTTTGCAGAATATTCCTGCATTCTGACTTTTGAGTAGCAGAATTCTTTAATTACTGAATGAGGAGATGCATACATATTATTCAGTTTTCTTTCCCTCATTTGGCTTACGAAGAACAAATTACGTTTGCTGACCTTAACTCTCGAACCAGCAGCACTTTCTCGTTTCATTGGAATTAGTACGTAGAGCTACTACACAAATATTTGTGAATTACTTGAGTAATATAAATTATTTATGATTTAAAATATAAAACATTATTATTACGGTATAATTATATTAAGATATGTCAACAAATAAAGCATAATACAACTTAACGATAAAATAGTACATTCCTATCAAATTCCGCCATTCGCGAATCTGAATTTACTCTGCAAGCCAAACAGATGTAGATACTGTACAGTGGAGCAGCAACTCTACTCTAAATCTGAATCTAAGTGAATTTCGTGAAGTGGAGTAGATTTTAGTGGAGTGGAGTAGTCCGAACAGACCCTCGCTCGAGTGAAACTCTTTCCGGATCTCTCGTAAAACCAAGTGTATATACGATCAGATCGATGTTCCCGTTCGTGTATCAGTAAGCTTGTGTGGGCTGGCCTGCTGGCCGTTTTTCCTTCTTTTTTAGAAGAAGAACAGTGAAACGTATGGACCTTTGGGTAGTTTTCCGCGTGTAGTGGATCTGTCGGCTAACTCAGCCCAACACTCGAGGTAACCTCGGCCCAACACATGCATTCAACTTCTCCGGCCTGCCCTGAACTCCTGCACGTCGATCGACCATTGGGTGCTCTACTCCTTGTGATCGAGAAGAAAAAGGTTAGCTGCATTTTGTCAGAGCAAAAGGACGCAGAGAAAAGCAGCAGCGAGCCGTGCATGCAGGACGCGACGCAGGTAGCAGAGAGCGGCCGGCCGGCCGGCCGGCGCGATCGATTGCCCTCGCTTCGCTTGCACGTACGCATGCCGCATGCGTGCCCGCGAGGGACAAAGCGTGTAGTACTACGACTACCACCACTCGCCCTTTTCGCTGCGGTTTGTGCACGCTAACCTTGGCGTCGCCTCGCAGCGCATAAAGCTGACGCCAGTGAAGCAGAAGCACTAGGATGGTGCGACCGCTGTGACCTGGACCTCAGCTTGGCTGGGTTTGATTGAATGTAGATCAATTAAAGTAGATGTAAACAAATTGTGAAGTTACGAAAAAATTATTATGAGACGTAGAAAAAAGTTTAGAGATGTTTGATTAGAGTAGCTATTAATTTACAATAGACTGATTTTATATCTTAATTAAGAGTGATTATCATAACTCACTGATGAAGAGATCAGGCCGCACAGATGAAATCTGATAATATGTAAACTTTACTTTTTTATTTTGTACTGCCAAAAAATCAATACGATTAAAAAATACTTTCGTCAGATACTTATTTAATTCTGCTAGATTTCGAATCGAAATGCTAAACCAAGAGCACCCTTAAAGGCAACAACTGCGGCTCCAGTGATACGAACGCCCTATCAAGGATTTTGGAATGTACACATGCGGCTTGCGATCTCCCGTGTATTACTAATTTAAGCACTAATTTCTGATTCTAAAACAAGTACAAGTACGATTAGATAAAACTAGACACGTTTTTTTTCCTTGTGTCCACTCACCTTATTTAAAAAGAAAAATTCCTCACATATCTATTATAATTTTCAAGAATTTATAAAATACCATTATCAGTGACTGTGACGGTTCCATCTGTCAGCGACATACCGATGATATATTACAAAATCATAAAAATTATAATGGCATAGAAAAAACTAACCCTATTTAAAATGATAATGGTGCGCAACAATTTTAACGTGTGACATGATATACTTAAAAAAGAAGATGTTTTCGAGCAAAATAATGGCGCAAAGTTAACATACAAGCTGCGCTGCTTTGGAGTAGTCAGCTTTGCATGGGCTGCGTCGGGAACTCCACAATTCGCGCCTTCCCGAGAAAATCACACTAGCCATCTTCGCTTTATTTATCGTCGCTCTTCGCAGCTCTGCCTCTACTACACCACTTTTTTAATTTTTTAATTTGTAAACCAATAATATTCAAGTCGTAGAAGCAAACGAGAATATACGTGGAAATAAAAACAAAGTTTTTTAATAAAAATAACGTTTTTTATGAAACGAGTTGTTCCCATCAGACGTCTTGCTTTTTTACATCCTGAGCCGAGAAAACCTGGACCTGAAGACGGGATCAATCCGTCTCAGGCAAGAACTATCTTGTCTGAAAGTAAAATTAACATCGTTCGCAATGGCATCGAGTACCAATATATGCAGGCACAATGCATATATGGCACATTCTCTACTTGATAGAACTAGTCGTTTCATAAGAAACTCAAACGCAGTTACCCAACCACATGCACAAAGTAGTTGTAGAAAAAAAAATCACGAGCAACATAACTGACCACAGACAGAACACATCCTAACACGACTAGCTGTGAAGTCTGCCGCCAATTGTAACACCATGCATGCTTGCTAGTAACGACTCGTGGCTGGATCGGCCGGGCCGAGGGAGGCTGGCGGCTGCAGGGCCCACGAGACCATGTCAGGCCAACTCGCCTTGCTGAGCCCCACAACGCCGGCGAAGCCACGCTGTCCCACGTCGACGGTGGCGCTCGCGGCCACCAACGTTTGCTGCTGCTCTTGATGCCTCCCTTCCTCACGGCCACCGCGCCGTTCAACCTCCTCGTCCTCAGCAGGATCAGCAGCAGGCAGCCGGTACACCTCGGCGCTCCCGAACGTGGCGGCCACCACCACTAAACCGTCTGCAGCCGTCATCTCCCCTGCGAGCGTGCCACCGATCACCTGCCCGCCCGCCCCAGCGAGAGACACCGAGAACGGCGGTGGCACGGGTCCCTCTCCGGCCGCGGACGGCAGCACCGTCCCGGACAGGGACAGTATCTCGAACCGCCCGTGCAGCGTTACCGCAGTCGCCGGCGAGGTCGGGAGCCGGAGCGTGACGGCGGCTACCGCGCCACGTCCGCAGAGCACGGACACGCCGACGCGGCGGCGGCGCGCGAACGCGACGACTGCGGTAGCCACCTCGCAGCCTGCGTCGAGCTCCAGCACGACAGGTCGCATCGCCGCCTCGCTCTCCCGCGTCACGACCACCGGCGGCTTGGGCTTATTCTTCGACCCCAGTGGCCGTCCACGCGGCTTCCTCGGCCTCGGCGGCGGCGGCAGCGTCAGCGGCAGTTCCGGCGCGGACGCCGCCTCGATCGGCTCGACCCGCGACGACCCCTCGTGGTCCATCGAAGCCGCAAAACTCGATCGCCACAGCCCACAAGGCTTATATACAGCAACCAGTACGTTTTGAGCTTGCAGGCTTGCAGTTGCTACAGTGTATGAATAGTAAAATAGCTTCGGTTCTTGGCTCTACTAGTGTAGTAGCCGACGGCGAGCTTAAAATAGAAGTGCGAGTAGACGACGCAGCGGCAGCACTGCATGGTCAGGGCCGCGCTACGATCGCCACCGTCCGTTAGCCCCGGCAGACGCGGCGAGCGAGGCGTTACGAGACGTTCAATCGGATGCGTTGGGCTCGGGGGGCCCCCGCATCTGTGCCGCTTTTCGCCTCTCGTCTCACGTCAAGTCAGGTGGTGCTCGATCTGGTCATTGGTCAAGCAAGCTTAGTGCTCACATCAAACTGACGGATGGGCCCGAGTAATAGTTGGCCGACATGTAAGTGAGAGGCAGATTATGTAAGGTACCTGCAGGCGCGGTGATTCCAGTTTTGGTGTGGTCAAATGCCGTTGAAGTTTTGCTTGTGGTTGTGGACTTCGGGGCGACATGTAAGTTTTGCTTGGTGTGATCAATTGCAACGGCGAACACTTGTGGTCGCCGCGCGCGCGAATCATAGCTCCCCGCAAGCATCGCTACGGTTTCTTCTCCCCCAGAAATGGGCTCTGGCTACGCATTCCGGCGTTCCTCCGCCGTTTCTGCAGCTGGCCGTTTCTCCGCCTGGAGATGCGCTTCAGCATTTCAGATTGATCCCGCGCGCGCGTTTTCGACGAAAAAGGGCAGCAACGGCGACATCGTCCCGTGAATTCGCCGCAAATAATATCGCTGCCGCTGCTCACAGTATAAGCGTTAATCAATCGACTGTCGCAAGTATCGTTGCGCCAGTCGACCGTTCAAACACACGTACGTCGCAACACCGTGTCCGTTGGGAAAAAATCAAAACGAATCTAATGCCATGAATGCAACAACAGGCGGGTGGCTTCATGGGCAGCAGCAGAAGGGGCAGTGGTGCGGCAGCTTCCACGCGCGGTCATGGCGTGCAGCTAGCAGTCTAGCACTCTAGCACCAGTGTACTGTACTCATGTGGCCCCTCCTCACTGGATGCTATCTCCTCCTGCGCTGCGCCACCAGCGGACCAGCCGCCCATGATCCGTTTGGTGCCAACTCGATCTTAGGGTCAAAAGAGCAGTGAATGGCTGGAAAGAGAGTGAGAGCGAGAGGTTGCAGGAGGAAGCATCGAGCTGCCTGCAGTGGACAAGATGAGAGCAGCGCTGAAAAAGCTGGGGCACTAGTCTTCCTCGTGGCCTGCAGCTCGAGTTAAAATGTCTCCAGGCTATCTATCCCTCGCGTGCTCCGTTTCTGCAGAGACCGAACACTGTACGACTTCAGCTATGGCATACTCCGCCGTTGGATCCAATAAAATTTGGCTGTCACAAGTATAGAGCATACGCTCTATCCAATAAAAATGACATTTTTGTACCCACATTAGCGTGCTTTCATTGATTATCGATCTGATGAGGTGATTATAGGCGGCCAATTAAAGCCACTTATTAGCTACATGCGTCAAAGCTAAGGAAAAAAATAGTGATTCAAGCTATATGTGACGCTCTCGCTGTCTCGCAATCCTCACACTCGAAGGCGCAAGGAAACTTGGAAGCTCCACCCATCACCCGTGCACAGATATATTCATCGTAAGCTAGCATTTTGATTCGCAACAGAAATCAATTAGCCGCAGGAAAAGTGTGAGTGTGTGACGCTGCTGCTGACAGAGCAAATCCAACCATCTATTTATAATTACAATGTACAGGTCTAAAACCCATATAATCTACGGTACCATTTCAACGGCGATAGTCCTTGTTATATTACTTATCGTATATTTCATCGATATGGCCTATTAAAATCTGTCCTACTAACATTTTATCGGTAAGGAAGCAAAGCCAAACACACCAAATTTTTAGCATCACCCAGATTTTTCTCTATTGTTGATATAAAATTTGGCACCAAACCAAATCAACTCGATCCAAACCGGCCCAATATTACCTGCTTCCAGCGGCGACACGGTGCACTTTTCGCATACAGGCATGGCCGGAGCTGGAACCACTGGACCCAGCCCCTGCAGTGCCCATTAAGTCTTGGGCTGGTCCTTAAAAATTCGTTTTAGGAAAATTCAATGTAATCCTGGGCCTAAACACAATGCTGCAGCTCAGCTTGCTGGCCCTGCTGCGCCCATGCCTACAGATTAATAAATATTTTTGTGGGGATATAAATAATTTCAGTAGGACGGACATTCGGGCAGTTAGAGCATAGCGTCTAATTTTTTTTTATCAAAATTCAATAAGAAAATATCTAATTAATTAATAATTGTTAATTTAGTCTCATGTTTGATAATTTTTTTATCCGCTCCTATATATATAACATATGTAAAGGACACAACTACGATCAGACGCCTGACGTGATGTAAAACCTCGAGCTGTTTTAAACTTAATAAAAAATGTTTTATTGTTTGATAACAATATTTAAAACAAATGCAACATTTGACAATGATATTTGTAATAAAAATCCACTATATGCAAAACATAAAAAAACGTGAAAGAGAAGTGCTGCGTATAGTGTTTTTTGGGTGTCGTAAACAGCTTCATCAAATGTTAAAATATTTTTGGCATCGTCCGATATTTTGCAAAGACACTCGACTCGAGAGGAAACATTTTCGATATATATAAATGATCTGCACTAAAAATTAATTTTCGATATATATAAATGATCTGCACTGAAAAATACTGAAATTATTGCTGTACCTGTACGTAAGACGGCAGCCGTCGATGGGTCCGACCTTTTCCTCTGAGTCCGGCCAAATCCAACCATCTATTTATTCGGTTTCCATCTCCGCGGAGCCGGGCACTTGCCAGGCAAAACAAAGCCTAGTCCGCAACGCCGTAGGCTTAGCCGCCTAGCCGAGGGTCTCGACGACGGCGAGCATGGAGGCCGCGGCGGCGAGGCCAGTCATCCGCGTCGCCGCCATCTGCGGCTCCCTCCGCAAGGCCTCCTACAACGGCGGCCTACTCCGCGCCGGTACGGCACACCGCCTCACACCCTGGTTTTCCACACGCTCCGGTTGGCCTTACGCCGCGGCTTGCCGCTTCTCCTGCGCCGTCGATTAATCAGCCGCGGAGGTGTGCGAGGAGTCCATCCCGGGGTTGCGCGTCGAGCACATCGACATCTCCGGCCTGCCTCTGCTCAACACCGACCTCGAGATCGAATGGTGGCGCTGGCTTCCCGCCCGCCGTAGAGGCCTTCCGCGACAAGGTCCGCCAGGCCGACTGCTTCCTCTTCGGATCGCCGGAGTACAACTACTCCATCGCAAGTACGTGTGTGTTGCTTCCCTTTCGGTCTCGATACTATCCATTTGTGATCCACTCTAGGCACGGATTGCCATGGATAAGGGTAAAATGATCAGAGAAATTTGGGGACTTCTCTTCTTACAGACGTGTAGTTCCGTGCACAACTATTCGCCCCAATTCAATTTTGGAGGATTTGTTCGGTTTACTCAGACGACAATATTACCTCAAAGGAGGTTCATCATGTGACAACTGTCGTAATTCCTTCCCATTTGGTTATCATGGTGCTCAATTGGTCGGTTCCCATTTCATTCCCATGATGCACAATTAGTGGTGCTGCTTCCCATCTCATTGTCACGGTGCACAATTAGTGGGTCCTTGCGGAGTACAGTTCTCTTGGGAACAGCACATTGCCCTAAACTATGTTGTACGCAAAGTGATCACGGAATTCTTGCACCGATTGAAAAACAGGAGCAACAGCTAGTTTCCTTTATTCCTTTCTTACGAAATGTTGTCAAGAAAGTATGAAGGAATATCTCAATGTTCTTCACTTACTCCTTTAAGCTCAATTGGATGTTATTGTCCTAACTACCAACCAAATGCCCCTTTTCATTCCTCCAAATATCCAGCTCATTACCCTTGTAAAAATGAAAGGACCTTCCCACAAAATCATGGTTTCTGTACTTGTTTAGACCTATGTATTTTCTCAGGGTGGCACAAACCGATATGCTTAGTCAAGACTGTCAGCCTATTTCCAGAAATGTATGATTACATTCCCATTATCGTACTCAGTAATTGAAGAGAAATTTTGTTTGTGTTATACCCCCATATCTCATATATCTCTAGTTGCAACCTGATTGGCATAATGATATCAGCAGATGCTGTTTCAAATTTTTGTTGGCCTGTAAGTCCAGCGCACATCTCTTTTCTTTCAATAGCTGTCCTGTTTTCAATTTTGGCTGCAACTTAATACATGCTGTGTTCAGCAACTTCTCATAATCTGAATTTTAGGTAGCCCAATTGAGCAATTCCTTCTTGAACCTGCATTTGGGACATACAATTGAATTTTGAAAGATATTTTATGCAGTAATTTTTACCGAATGCTGATTGATCGATTAGACTGTACAATACTATATTACAATACCATGATCGGTTTTCTTACCTATAAGAAAAATGATTAAATTGTGCAACACTCTTGCATGATTTATGGATACGTTGATAACTAAAGCAAAACAAGAGGTGTGAATAACTGCCCTGAAAATTCCAGTTATTATTGTATTGGGGTAGGCAAAGCTTGTAGAAACTAACCTGCATGTGAAGGAAGTCAATAAACTTCTTGTCCAAAAATCCAGTGATTCCCTATGGAGGGACTTCATGCCTGTTATGTCATATTTCTGATGCTCATATATGTGCTTGCCCCTCGCATCCTTTTTGTATCAATTGTAGGCCCACTGAAGAACGCACTTGATTGGGCTTCTAGAGGAAAAAACTGCTGGGCAGACAAACCTGCTGCAATTGTCAGTGCAGGAGGTGGCTTTGGAGGGGGTAGATCGCAGTACCATCTTCGTCAGGTGGGGGTATTCTTAGATCTTCACTTCATCAACAAGCCAGAACTCTTTGTGAAAGCATTTGAGCAGCCACCAAAGTTTGACAGTGATGGCAATTTGATTGATGTGGAAATCAGAGAACGGATCAAACAGGTTCTCTTATCCCTTCAGGCTTTCACACTCAGACTCCAAAAGAAGGATTGAACTAGTGGAGCAATACATAAGCGTGCTAGTCTTCATTTAATCATTTCCCGTGTTTTGAAGTTGGGTATTACATACTACGGCTTATTCATTTATCTTTCAATCAAGTAATGTATTGTGGAAAAGCAAAAAACTTGTAATAAATTCCTGGAGAATTGTTCTCCTGTTCATTGAAGGTTTAATGGTTTTGTCACATCTATACAAAATAAACGTTATATTTTACCCATTCCCCTGTACTGTAACAATGATGATACATCAACACCTTCACTTAGTACTAAGTATAGCAATTGGGAATTGGGAGGTTTATCAATGATGTCATATTGTAGTCAGATGCATATTTCCCCTATTATTTCAGTCTCTTCGTTTAGTATTTTCACTCAAATATGTTGAATTTGCTATTCCAATGATTACACATCTAAATAAAGGCTATCTGAATGCAAGAGCTAATTCAGAATTCCATTGTTTTCTCTAACTACATTTTATCTCCCATATTATTTATGCTCTGTATCCATTGACCTTTTTTCACATTCTTTGGTGGCATATCCGCATATGGTACTGCATCAAGCGTAAGACATCCAATCTTTTTGACACGGACTGACCAGAACTATGCTGGTTTTGTGTGAATTGTTTGTGTTGCTTGTTAGGTGCAGCATGAATGGATGACAGGATGAGATAGAATTTGTTTTGTTGATGTTATCATTTCATAAATGGTGTCCACATTTCTGAACCGAGAAGGAGAAGCTTTTGCAGTAAGCAACGTGCGTGCATGCGTCCAAAAAGCTCAATCAAGCATCAGGTGAGAAAAGAAATGCATTTCTTTGACAAAAAACTAAGATCAGACACATAGGAGAAAAAAGTAGTCTATGTTATGAACTCTTACTCTCTTAGGTGCTAATATTGTTTGTTTGGTTGGGATTCTACGGTCCTAGCACATTAATATGAACAAATGCACTACAGTCGATGTGAACGGAATCCTGCCAAAATTTTAGCATCAAGCAAAACAGAGGCCAAACTGGTCAAAAACAGCAACATTAGCATTAGTCCCATGCAAGTTGAGGGGGCTAGAGAAGAAACTCCAGTCCGGATACCAAACTGGTCAACTGAACATAATTTTGTTTTGGCAAACATTGACTTCAATTTGCATCAAGCCATAGAAGCCATGCATAAACACATCAATCGAAAGCTACTTTACCATACTAATTAAGCCCCTGTGTATGGTAGCTTTCAATGTAAGCTGGAGAAAAATTTGTCCTGTTTGAAGTACAAGATTCTTGCATGATTTTCTTGGAAATATTGGAGAATCTACTTATTCCCTATAAAAACATCATGTTCCAAACAGATCTAACATTTGAATTAAATACCCCATGCATGAATACAAACGTATATGAAGTTATGAACATAATCTTGTACCTATGACAGGCTAAATAGAAAGTAGTCCTCTATTCGTGCCAAAATGTAAGTTGTCCTGCACTTGTGCTAATGCGGTCAATCTTTTGATACTTTGACAATTAATACATGTAGTCTACATGAAAATGATATCATTCAATTGTCTTGCAATATACTTCCATAACATATGTTTTTTATTAGTGACTGAAATAGTGAAATGTAAAAGACAGATACATTTTGGTAGAGGGAATACTAGGTGCTAAACATTATTTTTGAGTTTCTAGAAGGATTGGTAAGCTAGAAAAAGGATTTTCCTGAGCTCCCATTTAAGGGGCCGTGGAGGACAAAAGTTGATATAGACCTAATCCAACCAAGCCCTATCTGCAATATGTGAACATATGCTTGCTATGTGACCCTCCAGTTTGCTTTTCAATCTCTCTTGGACTTGCAGAACACGGCGTGGCAGGCACGTACAAATTACCGGCCAACTTTGCCGCACAATGTTCGGAGGTAATGCCACTTGTTCTTTGCATAGACAGGAAAAGGTGTTTGCATCGACGTATCATGATCTCTACCACTATCTCCACTTCATACAAATCGTAATTCATAAATGGGACACCACGCACACCATGGAAAATGGTTGGCTCATCTATTGGACATTTGGGCCTACAGGTACAGCTTCTCTCTGCTGATTGGTAATATTGGAAACTGAATGCTTTTGTAGCACGGTGGAGGGAGGGACTTACTAGTAGCTATGCTTATGGATTATCCTAAACAGCACGTGCTGATACCCAATTGATTTTTTGTCGTGCCAGTTATCATGAGGGCGTTTTCATTTGTTCCATCTAAAAAAAGAAGAAAAGGTACTAGATTTGAGCCACCCCCAACCACTGCAATAGTCATGCTAGGATCAAAAGATAAAATACTATTCCCTGGTCTATATTATTACACCAAAATCAGTTCCTCCTGTGCTCTATTCGTCCAGCGAGTACGGCGTGATCTAATACTTCTTGGCTGCACGCCGTTGTTTTTGGTTTGTGATGTGCAGATGCTCTATATTTCCACTCACCTGTCGAATAAAAAAGAAGGTGGAGGGCAGCCGGAGCTATTGGTAGTCGTTCAAGAAAAGAAAGGCTTTCCATTGCAATCGCTTTCTGAAAAGAGAGTGGACTAAAATAACTATAACGTCACCAAATTGATTAGGAATAAGTCTATTTTACCTCTGTTAACGGCGAAATTTGGTAAAGCCTAAACCAAATATAGTTTTGACACAGTTGATGGAAGGCCCAGTATAGTTTCGGCACGGTTTATGGAATTCAAGGAGTCCGGTCAAGACACGATCGTAATATGCACGTATGACTGGATAAAGATATAGAGAAGCCGGATAGATTTTGTTATAAAGATAAAGATAGAATCGGTTGTAATCGTATCTACGTAAGATAGCAAGTCTCCGGACTATAAATATATAACATTTAGGTTTAGTTTAGGATCATCAAATCAATCAACAAAACAAAACTCTCGGCGCATCGCCAAAACTTGCCACCGGCGAGTTCTTGCTCTCTTGCGGGGCTGCATCGCTCCGATCTCCAGCGAGAGGTAAGTTTCGTCAAACATGTATTGATTAATAGATCTAAGGCTTCATCGGTTAGGTCCGACATGTTAGTTTATGTATCAATAATGCTGTATCAGATGCGTGGTTTAGATCAAATGTGTTAATCTGAGGCTTCATCGGTTGAGTTCGATATCTTAGTTTATGTATTTGATTCATGTCACGTATCGTCTATCTGGATGAAATATGTTCTGATTCGTTTAGTATTATAATTTATTATGGCTTTGCGACTGTCTTGGTTCGGTCCAATCTTGCGGCCATAGTGAAGAATAATATGAATACCGATCAGGTATACTACAGCCAGATTCTATCGGAGTATAAGCCGATAGGTTATCTTTCTGTGTTTCATCGGCATCGGCGTCG
>KE372641.1:721516-733954 GCA_000418225.1 Zizania latifolia | reverse complement strand
GGGTTAATTAAACGGTTTTATAGTTCAGGGGTTATTTGAACTTTCGTGACAGTTAAGGTAGTAATACATACCTTTTCCTTTAAAAAACAATCCAAATTTGTAATTTCAATGAAAAACGATTATTTCTTAAAAAAATTCCTCTGCCCATCAATCGGCCTGGCTGGCACACAGCTGGGGCTTTGTATATGCCAGGCCCATCGACGCATATGGGCCGAAATTTAGTCAGAACTAAGGGGATAATACGGCCGTGATTTGGATATATCTAGTTTTCGGATTCTAGGACATGCACGGATTACTTCAGCAGTTTAGTTTAGCTCCAGCTCATCCTGCCATTCAAGCAAAACACATATACGTAGTATATCTTATTTATGGTTGTTGCTGTGTTTAAGCAGTAATAGGGATTTTTGGAAGTAATAACTAAAATCTGCTCATTACGGTGAGTTATATGTTTAGGATTTAACTATAGAATTATATATATATACCTTTTATATACATTTTATTGTTATAATGGTTCTATGTAACTAAGCAAGCCTAACTTTATGTACCACCTGTCGTTGTCGTTAGACTTTGTCACTTATCGTTACGGAAGATCTGTATACAACAACATATAATATAACACGCACGTCATCTTGATTTGTTAATTCGTCAGCTCGAGTGCAACATTCTAATTAGAGGTTCAATGCATGGTCTCCATATGCCGGAGTAGCGAGTGTGCCTGAGCCTCCCATTCACGCGTACGGACGTGTTGCACGAGCAGCGAAGCCCCTCGGCACGCGCGGGCACGTTCCCTGCGCGTGTCGTCACCATGTCGACATCCACACGCTACTTGCACGCGCGGCCGCACTTAGATTCTTAACCACGGTGATTATTACCTGGTTTCGATCTTATACCATTCTTTTTAGCATTTCAACTCTTTCATAAATATAATTATTTGTTTTTTTAATTTTTTTAATATTTAAATAAACACTGTTCCTCTAATAAATAAACAACCCATCTTTTAAAATATAATAAGGGTAATAAAGTGATTTAAACAAATTCAAAATAAGTTATATAAATAATCAGAGTAAGATTTAAGATCGCTTGTATTTGGCGTGTCCCCAGTATTAAACCCCAGCTGATTAAATCAAGCAATTTCTCCAAAGGGATAAGCCTGGCTACCTACTACGCCTTCATCGATCGATCGACGACGACGTTAATTACTTAATTTGCATAAAAAATTAATGCCACTAGTAATGGGCCATTTCGTTAAGTCTGATCCTGTCATCCTGACATCCTGTTGCTTCGGAATGGGAGGTTGCTTTAAACTGATTTAATTTAATTTGATTTTTGGTACCTAAATATTGCAACTGGTTGGCCCCCAGCAAACTAGCTAGCTACATCTTCTATATAGATGTACTACTGCTTTTGGCTCCGGGGTTAATTAGTGGAGGACTACTCATCGCACCTTAATTACGTTGTACTAAGATTCCAATGAACAGAACTCATCAGTTTTATCTGATAGTACAATTATATGGAGTAGTACACTGATCAAATTCATATCTATTTTATCTACGTATACATGTTCAAAAGAGAAAAAAAGATAGATATTTAAAAGTCGGAGGAACTATAGCTCGCTAGACCTCTTTTTTAAAAAAAATATTAAAACGAAGGTGCAATATCTCAAATGTACAAATAATTTGAAGGAGTAAATTAATGAAGTAATAAAACATAAAGTTTGGGCATCGTTACTAAGCAGGGTGACAGAGACCATTGTCTAGGACCATAAAACACAGCTGCGAAAATCGCATATACGTGTATATATTCTATAAAAAAAGTCAAAATTAATTATACTAGGCTCATCAGCTAAGAGGACTGAAAGCAGTTAAAAAACATATATAGTAATATCCACCGATGCTCCTCGGTTTCTACATATCTCGTCTATTACATCTCTTTTCCGTCTCGATATTTTCTCTTTCTTCCTTCTCGTAATTCTAAGAACTGATACTTATGCCGATAATAAATGGGAGAGCTCACTTTTGTTGATTACTAAAAATGTCTTTAATTTCTTCAATTTGCAACAGATCCTTATGTCGAAATCCTCTACTGTTAAAGCTATATATAGTATGTCTATTTTACGGTGCTTTAGTTGATATAAAATCTGTAAGTCTCATAAATTAATATTATATATGATGGATGTATTAAACAATTTTACAACTAATATAAAAAATATTATTTTATATCACGTTAAAGAAAAGTCAAAATCTATTTTGGAAGGACTTTCGAGATAGTAGTGACTCTATGACCTATGTACTCCAATAATTAGTCATATCATAGAGTTGGCGCATGCTGATTGGTTATGTACTATAGTTGGTGTGTGCACTGCTAAGTTTATGTAGCCACAACACTAGATATTTAAACAACCATAAGCTGACCAGTACTTACACATAATTTTGCATCCCCCCTTGCTGTTAATAACAACAGCGCTTTTCCACCACTTGAAGCAAGATGACATAGTGTGTTGGTTCCTAGCTAATGTATACTAGAACCGGCCTTGATTTACCCTAATAAGGTTTGCCAATAGTCCTAAATTTAGCACTATTTTGGTAAATTATGTCAAGTCGTAGCTGACAGTGACATCCATCATATTTGCCTCCATTATAAGCAGGAAGTCTAGCTACTCTCCTTGAAGCTGGCCTAAGCTAACTCAATGAAATTAACCTCATGGAAGAATAGCTGATGATAATCACCTCATTAGAATTCCATTAGCTAGCTAGTTAGTGCTTCTGTTTGACGAAGAATAATTAATGTCGTCATCGGCTTCCTCTTTCAGCTGAATCCAAATTCCTCGATCTGCCACGATCGATTGATGCATCAGTAGCAGCAACAAGCTGGCTAGCATGGAGCGGCTGTTCGACGACCGCTTCGAGAACAGCATGTCGTCGCTGGAGGCGGACATCTTCTGCGGCCAGCTGCCGTCTTCGCCGTGGCCGGACCTAGACCTGGACGACGACGTCCACGAGCTCTCCGCGGCGCCGGCGGCGAACGCGATGTCCTCGGGCTCCGGCTCCGGCGGATCCGGCTCCCACAGGAAGCTCAACCACAACGCCTACGAGCGCGACCGCCGGAAGCAGCTCAACGAGCTCTACTCCTCTCTCCGCACTCTCCTCCCCGACGCCGATCACACTGTAAACAAATTCCCTACCAATCCACCAGCGCAGCGCACGGTTCAACAACCGATTCAAACACGCATGGGATCTTGATGTGTTTTACCCTCGTTGAGTTGCAGAAGAAGCTGAGCATTCCGACCATGGTGTCTCGTGTTCTCAAGTACATCCCCGAGCTGCAGAAGCAGGTCGAGAATCTGGAGAGGAAGAAGAAGGAGCTGACAACGAATTCCAACTGCAAACCTGGAGAAGTGATGAGCAAGATGAGTGAGAGCACAGCTCCCGTCGTTTCAGCTACCTGCATCAACGACATGGAGATCATGGTTCATGTCAGCTTGTTGAGCAATGTGGCTGCAGGCGCAACTCTTCCTCTCTCCAATTGCATCAAAGCGCTGGAGAACGAAGGCCTTCGCCTTATTAGTTCATCGACTTCCTCCTCGTTTGGGAACAGGACATTCTATAGTCTGCATCTTCAGGTACACATGCAGGCAGACTTTTCTTTTGCAATTGGTGATGTTGTCGATTCTCGATATATGGTTATTATTAGTTTATCTAGATTAGTTTTGATGTTCATCGAGCTACCTAGAAAATTAATTTCTCATATATGGCAGTAATGTCACGAAATACGTAAATTAAAGTATAAATTGTCTTCAGATCCCATGTTACTTTTTTACTTAGCTATCTTTATATGTGATCTAGATTCTTGCTCTAGCTAGTGCTTGATTTAAGCATGCAAGCAGTTTGATGAATTGAGCGTAGAGCTAGTCTGTTGCAGAAGATTAATATTCAACATAATAAAAATAATATGTAATTAACTTAAAAAATTAATGTAATTTCTATGCAGTCATATGCCCGAATAGATTAATGTAAAATACAGTAATAAATTGTAAGCCTGTAATTTAGCTTAAAGCCCCTTAGGAACATAGAGATTATTAGATATATAGAAAGATAGCTGATAGCTTATTCTAATTATTAGTTATGTTGATGATGATTATAATTATTACTTAAACTGGTTATAATTTTTTAGTTTAGCACATAATTCATTTCTATTTTAAGTATAAGATACTAATAAGCTGCCGGCCTTCCGCAAAAGAGGCCTTAAGCCTCTTTTTGTTGAACAGGGCATTAGAAATTATTTGGGAATTTTGGGCCATGTGGTAGCATGGAGGTGCATGCGTTCTACACTTCTAACTGAGCTATACTTGCAACTGGCCATGGGTTTGATGATTTTCTGTCGATGTATCCATAATTTAGGTGACAAATACCCGTTTTCCAAATATATAATTGATTCACATGTAGCATAGAAACCATGTGGCATAAGTTTGTAGAGCGTGTTAATTTGTGCACGTTTTATAGCGTAAAACTTTCACTCACATATCAGAGAAGGGCTAATCCAGTTTCCGAACAACTCATTTTCTATGTTTATTTGCCATTGAAACAGAGAAGGGAAGGAAGGATGAAGGAGGAGTGCCCAGCATTCTGTGATAGGCTGGAGAAAGTCGTCAGGAGCAAAGCAGAGCTTTACCTGCATTAGTGCTACTGCTACGCGTGGCTATCAGAGGCGTGTCGTCCATACTCCATACATTTAATCAAGGGCCATATATAGGATAGCAAATGATCATATATAGCTAATCGTTAATTAGTAGTAGTAGTTAATTAATAATGGTAAATAGTGCATGAGCTCTTATACATATATAATATACGCACATGAATCAGTGTGATGAGTCTGACTCTTTAGGGTGTACGAATTGAATCTGTCAGAATTAAGAACCAGCAGCAGCTCCAGCGTGCTGCACAGCTCCTGGTCAGTGGTCACCTTCTCGATGAACTCCGGCAGGGCTCTGATGAGCGCGGCGCCGCCCTCACTAGTCTTTTTTCTCACTAATTAAGTACATACTTTAATTGATTAGCATTTAGGGCCCTAATTTTTGTGGAGGCCCTGTGTGGGCGTCCATCTTGCCCTGCTACTGAACGGCCCTGCATACAACTGTGGTGGGCGACATTTCTTCAAAAAAGAAAAATTGATGTGTGTGACAGACAACGAATCAATGCACGTTGCATATGATAACTACATTACATTACATTCTAGCTATTCTATACTGGAGCACCGTCGCCCGATGGGATCATGGGTAGGCCTGCTTGCCGTTCACGTAGGTTGCCAGGACGTAGTCCGGTATGTCACTGGAGAACTCGTTCCATGATGTGCAAGGCAGGACAACAAAATCGGCGTACTTTCCTTCAGATAGGCTGCCCAGGACATGGTCGAGGAAGCAAGCGTAGGCGGCAGATATAGTATGCCTGCATCGGGGATAAATCCATCAGAATTAGGGCGAAGCTAGCAAAAAATAAAGAGGGTGTATATTCTAGGTTTTGTGAACTAATTTTTAGGTTAGGAGGTGCAGATGCTTATACTTAGGAGACGCATATATGATCAATTTTAAGATAGTAGATACTAATTTGTTTTTAGATAAGTTATCTTGGCACCCTTCAACCAACGTGGCTCAACACCTGTCAGCAAGGGCATCACGAAGTGTACTTGTAAAATAAATTTATTAACAGGGTATTTAATACAAGAGAAGAAAAACAGATCATTGTGTCGATGATGTCTCCATGAACACAAAAGTATGAATATCCGCTTGATTATGATGCAATTTCTGCAGACATCATTAAAAAATTTAACCAAAAACATTCAGCAGCCCGTTTATCATGATCGTTAATTTCATATTTAAACAGCATCAGCTATGAATAGGACAAAGCTATCAATTTATCAGAATTAACTGTGAATGACATGTGTAACCAGGACCTTCTTGTCATTGTCGCAATAGATTGTATTTTGCAAACCATCATTCAAGTGACTCTATTTTGTCAATTATTTTCTAGGTTGAAATTTGTTATGGAAAGCAGATCCTAGTAGTGTGACGAGAACATTTCCATGTTGACATGCGAAAAATTGAAAAGCAGACCTAGAGTGTGCGATCTATAAAAATGCCTCCAGCTGTCAAGTGGCTAATGTGCTTAGGGTTTTTAATTCAGAGAGATTTCCAGTGACATTTTACTGGAGTGTAAAGTTTCCAATGGCACATTTATGGACAAAAATATTAACTGCAAAGAGACTTACGCTTTCAGAGAATCATCAAGAGTTAAGCGTTCTGTAGGGATCCAAGGGACTTCCCATCCAGGAGGTTTGCGGGATATTGCAGTTTGAATAGCTTGTAATGGATTAATATCTGAAACCTGTAACACAGGATCCAATTAATTAGTTATAGCCTGCAAAACAAAAACCAAATTTCATACATTTAAGAAGTTTAGGGTAACACGTACAGGCCAATCAGAACCAAAAGCCAGATGTGCACCACCATCTAATAGTGACCGAAACGAATAGGAGCTTCGTTCAGCTCGTTCTATCCCAATCTTCTTTCCAGCAGAGTCAGCATCATCCAATAAATGATCAGGCTGGCAAACAATAAGAATATCTTTCAGAAGATGAAGATCGTGATCCACATTTGTAAACTAGCAGGAGAAATTGTTGCAATGTAAGATTTGATTACTTCCCAGTCCAAAATGGATGAAGTTTTATAAAGTCAGTTTTGGTACACAATAGCTGTCATTTTGGGCTTTTGAGGCAACCTTTTCCACCAAATACCCATATAAATTTTATTCTTATGGTAGTAGTGTTAGAGAGATCATACAATCAATAGATCCTTAGATTAGTAGGAATGATATTTTTCAACAATCCTTAGATTAACTTAGTGTTGTACTCAAACATAACCTAAATTAACTGAATAAGTCGGGTATACGATCCATAAACACCCAAACATTTCAAATGCTATTAGGTAGTCAAACCAATTATCACTTAAAAGCATTATACGACATATAGCAGTGGAAGGGAATAGTTGACCTGCACGGACGCAATGATACCATGTTTGCCAAAGCACTTGGCTGCACCTGGAGCCAGATGTTGGGCATGCTCAATCTGATATAGTATGCAAGTTTCAGTTCAAATTCTATTCAGAATATTTAACTTTCCCAAAAGAGTGATGAGAGGAAAAAACTGTTATGCAATATGCTACAAACAAGAACATACCCGGAATCTATGGTCCTTCATTCCATTCAAATCAACCACCTTGTCAAACATACTGAGAAGCATATCATTAGCTTTGTCTCCAATTGCATGTATGGCAACCTGAGACAGAATATTTCAATTTTCAGGATTGATGGTGATCAGATCTAAGCATGCATCTACAAACGAAAAACATGTACCTGCAGTCCTGATTTGTCTGATTCTAAAGTTGTATTGAGCAGATTATCCATGTCTACCAATTGGAGACCATAACTTTGAGGATCATCCTTGTAGTGCTGCAGAAAGTGATTAAACATTTGTTTACATTTTACAAGAACTGAAAGTTTAATGGTTCGAGCTAAATATAAATCAACAGTGCAGATCAGGACTTTTTACATTATGAAATTAATTGAGAATTAAAAATTCCATAGTAGATTGCTGTAATAGTTTCACTTCTCCATGTTGGCTCTCATTAGATATAATATGGTGCAATAAGGTACCAAAAGGCCACACTCCAAGCATTAGGACAAAGCTAAGTATAGTGTGGTGGTTTTTGCCACAAAAAGTAGTGTTGATATGGTAAACACCAATGCATTTCTGCACCACAAAAAAAATTAAATGTACTAAATGACAACTAGGTATTAGTACTTCAGTACTGCAAATGTAGTCAAACAGTAGTCGTCACTATTTACCTCATAGAATAATGCACTTGAGGAACCTAAAGAACCATCGAGAAAAGCTTTAACACCACCTAGGTGAATCCATTGGCTTAACAGTCGACCTTTATCATGAATAAGTTCCTAAGAACAAGAAATGTGTATATAAGAACAACATGTATTCACATAAAGTATAGCTAGTAACATAGAAAAGCAAGGTCTATGTCATGAAGCAGCTTACAGAAACACGAGACCATGTGGGCATCGGGAAGAATAAGCAAACCCTCATAATCATTTTCTTTGTAGAATGAGCCCATTCATATACATCTGTATTGATGGAAGCATTATACTTGCATCAAGGGGCACACATAAGGTCATAGATGAAATAGAAAAACAAAAGCAGGTACATAAAAAATGGTAGAAAAGAACAACATATAGTTTCACCAGGAATCATCTAAAAAATATTCAACCTTTTATAATGACTTAGGAAATACAATGACTTATTTAATTTGGAGCTAACCAAGTGATGCTTGATACTGCCAAATGATATGAGTTACATGGACCAATGAATCTATAACATTACATAAATGGGGTGCAAACTTCAATAGAAGGGAAACTTTTTGTTCCAACTATAAATATTTCATGGTGTTAAGTGGTAGACTGTAGATATATCTGAGTTGCATTTCTCAGAATGGCAATACAAAACGAGAAGGTGGTACAGTATACCTGTAAAATCTTCCCAGGATTGTTTTTCTGACTGTCCAGGGAAGTAACTTCCAACATCAACAACAGTAGTCACTCCCCTCATTAGGGCATGTCTACTTGCTCTAAGAAGGGCATCTCTCCTTTGATGGATAGAGACTTGTGGAATGACATCAAAAACAAGCTTCATAGCCGCATCAACTAGAAGACCAGTAGGCTCTACAAGTAATGATGTGGATCATATAATTTGGTCACTCCTTTAGTCCTTTTAAAATAATCATAAGAAAGAAAAAAACAGATTTTAAAGTTGAAGAATGGTCCACTAATTTTTTATAAAAAAATCTATATATGAACATGAAAATATTATGAAACTATATAAAAAGATTCTTAATAGGAACCATAACTCATTACATATGTACTCCCTCCGGTTTCATAAAGCAATTCATTTTAGACTTGTATCAAGAGTTGTCTAAAACAAGTCGTTTTGTATTTTATTGTGTATTTTGGACGTTTATACCCCTGAAGTAGTACTACTTTCTCCTCGTATCTCACGCTATCTTTACTCCCGCATTGTATTTAATAGGGGCAAACAAGAAAAGTATACACTAATTAATTACTTTTTGGTATCTGAAATCATGTCCAAAACGACTTTCTTTGTAAAACTGGAGGGAGTATAAATTAGTTGACTTGAACTTACAGTTTGCTACTACACATCTCTTCCCCTTTTTGCCATTGAGAACATTATTGCATCTTAAACTAGTATTTTCTGCATGCTTTCTAAAAGTGATAATCTTGCTTCAAGATTTACCGTAGAAAGTAAGGAGCAGTAAAAATAAAAAGGTTATTTTAGATTTAATAGGAAGGTTACCTCCTTCAGGTGTTTTCATAATAGTTCCACCAATTGGATTGTTTGTGTTTCTGTCGATCCCAGCAATTCTCATAGCTAGTGAATTGGCTATTCCCATATGACCATCCATGCGTGAAAGCCAGACCTGCAGTTCAATAAGTCACTTGCTACACCTTGTCATGGCTTCTTAAAGAGTAGCAAGTTTGAAAACACACGGGGTTATCGGGAGATATGTCATCCAACCAAGCAGCAGTGGGGAAATCACCTCCCCAAAAATCATTGTTCCAACCTCCTCCAAAAACCCACTGCCCATGATGCTTATCTGTTCAGAAAATAACTCTCAGGTTCCTATAAAAATTAGTTCCTAAAAAATCTCAGAGATACTATTAGCAATGCAGTTTCTTATAGTCTAATTGATTTGCACAAAATATTCCATATCTTCTAACTAGACTAGGCACAAAGTTTTCCCCTTTTGCCACAATAGTCACAAAGCCATCCATGAAGTAGTAAATTGAAGACTGGAGTTGATTAAAATTACTACTGTTGAATGATATCATTTTTCTAATATCCTTTATGCAAAAGGTGTCATTATCCCAATATACAGCTCTAAGTTTAATTGCATATGATGTACCATACTATCATCAACCCCCTGATTCCTCTCGTGTAAATTCATATGTCATGCTAGGAAATAAGGTGAATTTAAAAGAAAAATGGCAAGGCTAAAACAGGAGAAGGAACGGCATAGCTGTTCAAAACCTCTGACAGCTTCCTTGACCCTGTTGATGAAGTCATCTTTGCTTCTAACCCCTCGAAGTGGCACCCGTGCCAACTATGGTGAGTTCACAAAGTAGCATCACAAAGCAGTATATACAGAAAACGAATTTACCTAATTCATAACTGTAATTGTGATGTCACAGTTTGGCCATGCCAGATGCAAGGGTAGATAAGTGGTATTACCTGCACTCCACCATCAATGAAGTGCACATGAGAATCAATGAATCCTGGTAGCACAACATTTCCACTAAGATTCAACTCAAATGTGCGTCTACCCTTCAACTTCTGCATACATAACCTCAAACATTCAGAGAAAAGCAAGGCATAGAAACATGGTGCTTACAGCAATAAAGCAATACACAGATTGTTGAAAAAAATTGTAGGTACTCTCTGAACCTAGAAAAAAAAAACAGCATCAACGAACACAACCTTAACAGAGTCGTATCCGCCGACAGAGAGAACGCGGCCGGCCCGGACGGCCATGGCTTCGGCGAAGGGCCGGGCGGGGTCGGCGGTATAGATGGTGGCGTTGGCCAGTATCATGTCAGCGACGGTTTCCTCCGAATTCCCTGCAAGGAGCGCAGATGCGGAGACAAATTAAGCTTCCACTGTAACAGAATGGTGCCTACGTGTAAGAGTGACAGAGATGAGGAGCTAGCGCACGTACACGAGAGGCGGGAAGCGGGAGGGAAGAGGAAGACCGCGGTGGCGATGGCCACGGCGGCGGCGACGAAGGCGCTCCGGGCTAGCATTGGCGTTTGGGATTGGCCGGATCTCTCCCCCTTTCTGCGATACAAACAATTCAATAGTTCACCAACCAACCAGCCAAACAAGTCGTGGTCTAGAGATTTAATAATTTGTCTGCATTTTTGTCATGACTCGCATTGTTATTATCGAGTGGCGTACGATAAAATAGAACTCATGATTCATGAACCGTTCGGTTAAAAAAATGAAACGGGATTACATGCGACATACGATTTCGATGAGGCTGCTGGGCGCAGGCGGGAGTAATCGCCGGCAGCGCTGCTCACAAAAGCGAGCGGAAGCAGGGGCGTCGCTGCGGGGGAAGGCGGAAACAGGGGCAGAGCTCGGGGAGGAGACGGAGTCGGGACCGAGAGGGTGGATGCGCCGGCTCTGCGGGGGACGGCGGAGCCCGGGGGCGACGCTGCGGGAGAAGACGGAGCCGGGTGCCGCGCCGTGGATGCGCCGGAGCTGCGGAAGAAGCCGGAATCGGGAGCGAGGCCGCGGCAGAACCGGAGAAGACGGAGTCGGGACGGCCGCTGTGGATGAAGCTGGTCTCCCCTCCACGCAAACCCAATCGAGGCAGCATTGTCGCGGACTGACGAATAGGGTTCGCCGGAGCTCCGCCGCCGCGTCCGTCGTCAAGGGCACCGTGCGTGCGGTGTAAAGGAGCCTAACACAAAAATATATAGCAGGGAGAGGGAGGCCGAAAATATACCTCCCCCTTATGACCGCACACGTTTCTATCCAACGGTCTCTAGAGGTCCAGCACTGCCATTTTGCAAATACCCCCCGTTCCGATCGCTACAATCGGTACACACAATTTTCGGAACATTTTCAGATAACTCCCTGTATCGGATGGCTATCGTTGACAGCAGTCCGAAATTTCGGAGATAACCCCTGTATCGGACCGCCTTAACGGATAGCAGCCTAAACTTTTGCATATAACCCCCTGCGTCGGACGGCTGCCATCGGTAACATGATTTGCAGATAAGCCATGTAACTGATGTAAGACTCGGTTTAAAACACAAGATAGGCCATGTATTAAACTGAGATTAGGCTTAGAAATAATCTAATTCATTATTTAAAAGCACAAACAAGCAGTAAACTTATTAAAGCAGCTTATTATAATTTGTAACCTAATAAAATTGTGGATTCCAATTTTTTAACTTATTACTTTAGAAATATTGAAATACACATTACATTTTTATAAAAAATATTCGCTATCAGCTTATACTTAAATCATATCCCTTTACATTTAATTTAAGAACATTATAGTTTTTTACCATTCAAATATAATAATATGTACTAGATTGACACATAACTCATAGTTTATTTTCCTTAAAATTATTATAAACCATCTCATTATAATTTTCCTACAAACTAGATTAATCTAAGCTAAAACAAACCGGCTCTAAATACGAAATTACATCCAACACGAGCATCAAGCTAGCTCGCTCGCTTAACCTGGCAGTGGCCCGCGAGCCAAGCTTGGGCCGTTCCAGCCTCGAATTC
>KE372641.1:689586-702449 GCA_000418225.1 Zizania latifolia | reverse complement strand
CTTTTTTAGTAATATCTTTTTAGAATGAGTGAGTGTAGGCTCGTAAGTAGTTGGATAAATTAATGAATAATAAAGTCTAAAGGTAGTATAAATACTTTAGATGTAAAAATGACCTTTTACTAATACTAGATTACTACGTTTAAAATAAATTTTAAACTAAAAGACACTGTGTTTTCGGATGAAGAGAGATGCTTTTACTACCGGTTATGAGATGATAAGGAGTGAATGGCTACCATACCGAGTTACACTATGTCAGGTATTTTAAACTTTGAATCGATGCAATTTCTTTAAAAATTTTATCAGGGAAAGACTAAAACAAACTTAGGAGGAGACAATAAAAAGAGACTTGAAATGATGTAATATTCCTAAAGATTTGGCTTTAAATAGAAGTACGTGTAGATAAATTATTCATGTGCTTCAACCTTGATTAATGGTTTCTGTTGGGTTTCAATCCTAACCTGTCAAAACTCGATTACGATTAAAATGCTTTATTGTTGTAGTATAAAAACTATTAATAAAATAGCCCTTTTATGGTACACATCTTAAATCTTAGATAAAAGTTGTATTAAATCTGGCCTTTTGATTTTGTAGAAATAAAAATTAAATTATTAACAATATATTAACTTTATTTTTCTAACTAATATATTTCCCTAAATTGGTAGAAGTAAAATCTAGCTATAAATATTTCAAAACAAAGTTACTAATTAATAGACATTGATAACTGGTTTTTTTAAACATAAAGTTATATATCAACTTTTTAATATTAAATTCGTTTGTTCGAACCCTTAAACTATGTGATAAAATAATATTATCATGTACCATAATTGAAGAATGGACTGTTTATCTAAAAAGAACAACACTGAGGTCCAAATACAGTGATGCTCACTGACAGTACCCTATCCAATACTGTTTACTACTCGTGCACTTGGAGTGGTAGCTCGTTTCTGTACGTATCTATAGCTTTAATGCGGATACTATTAGTTTCTCTCACAAACATAAACAGAAGTGTATCTAGCTAGAGTACAACATGAGACGAGCGGTTGGTTTCGGTTTGGGCTGGCTACACTACGAAGCAGCAGGCTGCATCAGCTACACGAAGAATATCTCTCTCACTGCAGGTGGGCCCTCCGGCCGTTTGCGGGGAAGGCAAATCTTCACCTCGTACCGGTACATTTACCGCACCCGTCTCGTACTCTCGTCCTCTCGTCCCGCCGTATCACCCACCCGTAACGGTGTCGCCGCAGCCACGCACGGAGAGATAATTTAGCCGCCGTTATTTTCGGCATTATCAGCCCAGATTACTGTAAGCTTTCATTTCAAACTACTCGACCGTATATTTTTTTTAAAAGTTTTTTCTTATAAAAACTGCCATAAAAATTATTTATCAATTTTTAGTATTTACTTAATTCGTTTCAACCCTGAAACAATTTACACAAGTGAGTCAGATTATATATCATATGTATAATACAGGAAAAGAAGAAGAAGAACAAGTTACACATAAGGTAATTCCGTGGAAGAAAAGATACACACGCACACAAGTATAACAGCGAGAGCAAAGAGAGGAGACAGCCATTCCGTTCTCAACCAAGGTTCACGAGAACACAATAATCGAGCCTATTATTATAATTTTTATTCGTTTTATCAACCCATGATAAATAAATACCAGTCTATTTTTATTAGATAGAATAAACAGTAGTATAAATTAGATCAATTAACACAATAAAAAATTAAAAATACGCACCGGTAACGAACCGAATCATCACCGCTTACCAGACCCAACCAAGACGAAAGCAAAAAAGACGACTCTAAAATACAAGATGCAAAATTAGAAAAAAGCAGCTTCCTCTCTTTCTCTCGCTCGCTCTCGCACTTCATCCTCCAGTCCTCTCCTCTCCTCTCCTCTCCTCGTCGCGATCTCTCCCTCCATTTCCAAACCCCTCCGCCTCCGCTCGCGTTTCGATCCGATCCGATCCGCCGCAGCGGTCGGCTCCGGCGAGGCCGTGGCCAGCTCTCTGCGGACGACGGAGAGCCGCCCTCCGCCGCCTGTCGTCGGGGAGACCGCCATTGGCGCTCGTCTCGCTGCCCGTGGTGGTGATTGATTGCAGTGAGGTTATCAGGATAGACGAGCTGCTGCTGGTCGAGGGGCAGTGATGGGGTGGCGGCGGCGGCCTCGGGGTTGATGCGGACGCGCCCATGTCGGACGCGTCGTCGGATCTCGCCGGCATCCGGGCGGGGGCCGTGGAGCGCGACATCGAGCAGGTGCTTGCTTCTAGCTCATCCCCTCCCATTTGCACGACATCCCACTGGTTCAATTTTCCCATACTTGTTTTCGTGTTTTTTCTCGGGGGGTGCAACTGACAGGCGGAATAATCACCATATCATCAAATATTTCGCGGAATAATGGTAGGAGTACTCACCAAATGATTTTGCTTCGGCCTCTGCGCTGTGGGGGAATTTGGTGCTGGCTTCGTCAGTTCGTGCTGATTGATTGTGCCTTCGGGTGAAATGCTGCCGGAATTCATGGAGCTGGAGGCTATTCGTCGGTTTTCCAGTTGGTTTTGCACTAGAATGAACCCGGGAGCGACGCTGCGACGGCTTGCTTTTGGTCTGTCGTGATTTCGGGAGCCGGAAGAAATGATTAGCCAGTTGTCGTCTCTCAAGTTCAGTATACACTAATACACATGACATAATTGGAGTTTCTCCTTTGCCCATTTTCGTGGAGTTGTGGTCTGCAGTCTGAGGGGGTTTTAGTGCCGAGTTAATCTGGGAGGGCCAGGAACTCGTGTAGTTTTTCAGTTACAGACGTTTGCCTTGTTGTTAGAGCTGCTGGACATTTGGTAA
Organism: Zizania latifolia; assembly: GCA_000418225.1. Taxonomy (NCBI): domain Eukaryota; kingdom Viridiplantae; phylum Streptophyta; class Magnoliopsida; order Poales; family Poaceae; genus Zizania; species Zizania latifolia. Next base: position 699,608 of record KE372641.1, on the reverse strand, counting down.
AAATGCTTGCCCATTCTGATGTAGTTGGTAAAGTGGACCTGAATTTCGGAAATTTTGATGGGGCTATAATTGGGTTTTTATGACTTTGAGCGAGTGGGTGCATATAATGTCTTAGAGATGTTGTTGTGGAATTCAATTTTCAACTCCTGTAGTTACTGAAGGAGATTATCGGTGATATAACTATCAAATGGACAGTGGAAGTTTATTTTAACCGTATAATCCTATGTTCTTTTGGCACTCGGAGGGTTTCATGAAGTAGGAGTTTTCAGTTGAAATGTCAATTGCTTTGTATTCTTCTTTTGCTATTTTCTATTCTAGTGAGGCAAAACTAGGAAGTGAGAGCTTGACTGTTCATATTTTTTCAAAATTGAACCAATGCTGCGATGTGATATAGAAATTACTCTATTCAGTTCATTACTTTTACAATTCATGACTGATTGCATATTATAGTTTAATACCACATTTATCTAGTATATAATGTGTTACCTTTAAGATACTGGAAGGAAACGATCAATAGGACTAATATAAGTGCTATTCCTTGTCCTGGAAAAAGAAACAAGAATGATCAATGCAAAAATAACTAGTGATAGTGTCAAAATTTCAATCTGAATAGTAGGATATAAGGGCCATTTTTGTTCTGTCTATTTACTTCTGACTGAACGCTCCTTAAGCACCATATGCTTTTTAATAATCAGCTTCAGGGTACTACACATACAAGACCGGATATGTTCATATTGTTGCTTTTATGTAATAGAAACTTTTTCGAAGGTCGGATTTATTATGAAAGTTACTTGGACTTTGAAACATTTAGGGACCATGTCATTCTATGCCCATATTACTTTCCCTTGTGGCATCTGAAGGTTGCATTCTCCTGATGATCACTGGCCTCTTTTGATTGATTTTGGCTTTCTGCAGGCTATCACTGCCCTTAAGAAAGGAGCTTACTTATTGAAGTACAGGCGCAGAGGAAAGCCAAAGTTCTGTCCATTTAGGTTATCCAACGTGAGCTTTTTTCCCCACTAGTTAACTTGGTTTTTCTGAACTTCTGTGCGAGTGTCTCACTTTCAAGGCGTCAATCTTTTGTTATTCCTTCAGGACGAATCTGTACTGATATGGTTCTCAGGTAAAGAGGAGAAACATCTAAGATTGAGCTGTGTGTCCAGGATAATTCCTGGGCAACGGACTGTAAGTTAACACTCCTGAAAATTAGAGTTCTTCAAGATGATCCTGTTTAACTATGTTTGCCCCATTATGATAAACTGTTCTGATTAACAAAATAAGAAGAGCAAATTTCTCTTGGTCTCTTGGTTCTACAAGATCATCTTTTTGTTTGCTCTATGGTAAACTGATTTGTGGCAAACTTAACTAGTGTCTCTGCGAGTTCTTACTTATTCAAGTTTCTATAATATATTGGCACTGAACCTAGTACCATTAAGAGGACTAGAGAAACTGGTCTATAAAACTGGTTCAATCCACTAGTGGGTTTTATTTTGTATTCCAATAAATTGTGTCAATGTCTAACTTTATACGAATATAAACCTACTGACTCGAAATCATTTTTTGTATAAATCTAGGCAATTTTTCAGAGGTATCCACGGCCTGAGAAGGAATGCCAGTCATTTTCTCTGATTTCACATGATAGGTCATTGGACATCGTAAGTCCATCATGGTTCACATTCATGTTTATCTTCGCTGATCCTCTTTAATGTAACCTGCATTACTTTCTTTTGCTTTTGGCTTTTACAAAATGTCATCTTTACATCTTTAATATGTTTTCTCAATAATTTCAGATATGTAAAGACAAAGATGAGGCAGAAGTTTGGTTTGCTGGGCTGAAAACATTAATTTCACGTAGTCATCAAAGAAAATGGAGAACAGAATCAAGAAGTGATATCATATCCTCTGGTGCCACTAGTCCAAGGACTTATACACGACTGAGTTCTCCATTGAGTTCTCCCTTCAGCAGCAATGACAGTGTCCACAAGGTATTTATTATCCATGTATGAAATACATGAATTTGAATGATCCTTTTCAACGTCTTTATTGTGCTAGGCCGCATTTGCACTGATCTACCCCATCATCTTCCCATTTTGCTCATGTCTCTCATCTCTTGTTCAAAGCCATGCCAACATTATCAGTGATCTGAGCTGTACCTGTAGTATTACAGTTTAAGCTAAATAATGTCACATGTGGTCTTGTGTTATGTATGTTTCATCTCATTTACATGAGAAACAATTAGACATGAAGGATAATAAAAATATTAATTATTTAAGAAGACCTTTCCTTCTCATCATGTCGCATCATATTCTGCTCCATTTGATACTAATGCTATTTTATAAAAATCAGTTCTAATAGTTGTTTTACATCAGGACGGCAGTGAAAATTACCGACTCCGTAGTCTGTATGGGAGTCCACCAAAGAATGTCTTAGAGAAGGCCTTTTCTGATGTTATGTTATATGCATTTCCTCCCAAGGGCTTCTTCCCATCAGATTCTAATGCCGGATCAGTCCACTATATGTCATCTGGACACTCAGATAACACAAATGGGCACCAAAGAGGCATCACAATGGATGCTTTTCGGGTCAGTTATTCAAGTGTCGTTAGTTCATCAAGTCATGGTTCAGGTCATGATGATGGTGATGCTTTAGGTGATGTTTTCATATGGGGAGAAGGAACTGGTGAAGGAATTCTCGGTGGTGGTAGTTGGAGGGTTGGAAGCTGTTCTGGTGCAAAGATGGATTGTCTTGTACCAAAACCATTAGAGTTTGCTGTGCGACTTGATGTGCAGAACATATCTTGTGGAGGTAGGCATGCTGCACTGGTCACTAAACAAGGTGAGATCTACTCTTGGGGTGAGGAATCAGGTGGACGACTTGGGCATGGTGTAGATTGCGATGTGGCACAGCCAAAACTCATTGATTCTCTTGCTCATATGAACATAGAGCTGGTAGCATGCGGTGAATACCATACCTGTGCTGTTACACTATCTGGAGATCTGTATACATCGGGGGATGGCACCTTCAAATTTGGGCTTCTGGGTCATGGAAACGATGTCAGTCACTGGGTACCAAAAAGGGTTGATGGGCCATTAGAGGGTACACATGTTTCATCAATTTCTTGTGGCCCTTGGCATACAGCTGTAGTAACCTCTGCTGGGCAGTTGTTCACTTTTGGAGATGGATCTTTTGGCGTTCTAGGCCATGGAAATCGTGCAAGTCTTTCAGTCCCTAGGGAGGTAGAATCCCTAAAAGGTCTACGGACAGTTCGGGCAGCTTGTGGTGTTTGGCACACTGCTGCTGTCGTAGAAGTCATGGTAGGGAATTCAAGTTCTAGCAATTGTTCATCTGGCAAGATATTTACTTGGGGTGATGGAGATAAAGGTCGTTTAGGACATGGTGACAAGGAATCAAGACTTGTCCCAACATGTGTGGCTGCTTTGGTGGACCCCAATTTTTGTCAAGTTGCTTGTGGGCATTGCTTGACAGTGGCTCTTACAACCTCAGGGCACGTGTATTCAATGGGCAGTGTTGTCTATGGTCAGCTTGGAAATCCACAAGCAGATGGTTTGTTTCCTGTACGTGTTGAAGGGAAGCTGCACAAAAACTTTGTAGAGGAGATTTCTTGTGGTGCTTATCATGTGGCTGTATTGACATCTAGGACCGAGGTGTACACGTGGGGTAAAGGTGCAAATGGTCGGTTAGGTCATGGCGATACTGATGATAAGAATACTCCTACTTTGGTTGAAGCACTGAAAGATAAACAAGTCAGAAGTGTTGTTTGTGGAATTAACTTCACTGCAGCAATATGCATTCATAAATGGGTATCTGGAGTTGATCAATCAATGTGCTCTGGATGTCGTCAGCCATTTAACTTGAGGAGAAAACGCCATAATTGCTATAATTGTGCTCTAGTATTTTGTCATGCCTGCAGCAGTAAAAAATCTCTGAAGGCTTCATTGGCACCAAACCTGAACAAACCTTACCGTGTCTGTGATAGCTGCTACAGCAAACAAGAATCCAATGACACTATCGTGGAGGAGCTGGAAACAAGGTCAAATGCCCAACTGTCAAGATTGTCTTCAATGGAATCATTTAAGCACCTGGACAGTAGATATTCAAAGAAAAACAAGAAATTTGAATTTAATAGCACTCGTGTTTCCCCTGTTCCAAATGGCAGTTCAAACTGGAGTGGGCCCAATATTTCAAGATCCTTCAATCCTGTATTTGGATCTTCAAAGAAGTTTTTCTCAGCATCTGTTCCTGGATCCAGAATTGTTTCTAGGGCAACATCACCTATATTAAGAAGAGCAAGTCCTCCAAGATCGACAACCCCAACACCTACTTTGAGTGGTCTAACTTCTCCTAGAGTTGTTGCCGATGATGCCAAGCCTACAAATGATAGTCTAAGCCATGAGGTTCTAAATTTGAGGTCCCAGGTACACACTCTGCTGCATTTTTCTGTTCTATCCACCGTCTTTGGTAGCAGTTTGATGACTTCTGTCATTTGCATTTTGTGATTTTAGCCGATGCACATTTTCCAATCCAATGAGACAACATGATAGTAGATGAGTTATGGCAGAATGCTGTTGGTTTACCAAACTAGCATATAGTTTAGAAAGTATGTACGTTCTGTTCCTATTACCACTACGAGTTACATAACATTGGTTTATGCACCCCCTTCTAACAGTAAACTGGTACAAGCTAGTCATTCAACTTTACTAGATACTTGAGTACTATTTTAATACTAACCTATTTAATATGCTCGCATACTAAGCCCATTATTATTACACCAAATATTAATTTTCTGAACTCTATCTTTTGTTTAATCCAAGTCCTATTGAAAATTGAGGATCTGATTGCTGATATAGTCAAGCTCTCCACTTGCAGGTGGAGAATCTTACTAGGAAGTCCCATCATCTGGAAGTTGAGTTGGAGAGAACTACCAAACAATTGAAGGAAGCAATTGTAATTTCTGGGGAGGAAACTGCCAAGTGCAAGGCAGCAAAAGAAGTAATCAAATCACTCACGGCACAAGTAAGATTGCATCTTTGTGAACATGCAATTTTGTTCCCTTGTTATGCATAAGTGTGAACCAAACCCATATCAAACAGTAAGTTACTGAATTTAGCCTAATTGGTAGAGGAAATATGAATGAACTGCGACCTATATCGAGCTCATATTTATGTCATTAAATTTTGCTGGTAGACAGGTAGATATAACTTGGAGAAATCAGTTTCCTACAGAGATAAATCTTATGGTCTCAGCAATTTAGAGTCGATGAAATGCCACAATATTCCACAATCCAAGTTTCTATTGACATCTATTTATGTCAGTCATTCAACTTTTATGTAACAGTTGTCGCTCTCTCTTTTGTGACAGTTGAAGGGAATGGCCGAGAGATTGCCTGGAGGAGTAGCCAAGAATAGCAAACTGCCGCCCCTATCTGGAATTCATATTCCAAATGAGATATTATCCTCGGCTACAGAAAGTTTGGGTAGCCCAAGCAGTTCTGGAGAACAAATTTCAAATGGCCCTAATGGGATGCTTGCTTCTAATGGGCCAAGTTCTGTTAGGAGCAAGTCAGGCTATCCAGAAGTCAAAAATGGAAGTAGACTGCCTGAAGCAGAGTCATGCCATGAGGCTGAATGGGTAGAGCAAGATGAACCAGGTGTTTACATTACTCTTACTGCCTTGCCTGGAGGTGCGAGAGATCTCAAGCGAGTCCGGTTCAGGTACATGCTTTCAATCCCGTGAGAGAATCGACTTTCGTCGCTAGTCGTCAGAGTTTTATAATGCATTTTGATTTGGTTCAGCTTTTCACACTTCATTTTTGTCGATTCAGCCGAAAGAGATTCAGTGAGACACGAGCAGAACAATGGTGGCAGGAGAACAGGACAAGGGTATACCGGCAGTATAATGTTCGGATGGCTGAAAAATCAGCCACCAGTCTCGATAATGAGATTCCATCTCGGTGAGATTAGATTTGACTTGGACAGAAGAACTGGATTACAAGTGGAGCTGAGATCCTTTTTACGATGTGAAGGCTCTCACGTCAGTCAAGCTCGTTTGCTAACCTGACTACCATTTTACTTAGCCCGGTGAAAGAGGAGATTCTCGCTACAAGGAAAAAAGGCGGGTTCTCAATTTTCCATCTTCTCCTCCCTTGCACTTTTCTGATTTATCTCCCTCTTTGCCCCTTGTGTGGAAAGTAGAGTGCTTAAGCACAAGTAATGTAAATGCTTAGTACCAGAAAGCTAATCTGTCATGTAAATGCAAATCCCACGATGTTACGGCAAATGCAAATCCAAAATCTGAGCCAGTAGCCACGGTCCTGAAATCTCCAACATTGGACAGGTAGGCTTTGTTTTGTTGAGATGCCTCCTCGAAAGCCGATGGCTGTCTGGTAGTCAAAATTTAGTTTCTAAATTTTGAAATTTTCTTTTGTGTGAACAAATCAAATGGTTACCAAGTGGTTTGTCTAGGTTGCTGCTTGGTTTGGAACAATAACCGAACAGTAACCATTGGTTTGCCTGGTAGCCGATCGGTTAGTCATGTAATATACCAGTTTTAAAAAATATAGAAAAATTCATAGAACACGTAGCAAAATTTAAAAATATATAAAGATGTAGGAATGTAAATTAAACATGGGGTAAAGGTGATTAACAGATTTGGTACAAGAATTGTTTGTCCCTTTTTGTTAAAAAAATAAAAAAAAATGTTGAATGTTGAATGCGGTTAATCCGACCCATTTTTTTATTTTCATTGAACTTGTCTACTCGTAACTTTGTCAAATTTCAATATTTTTGAAAAAATCACTAAAAATCATCTTAATTCACTTACTGTTTATGAGATTTTTTTTCAGATTTTCCAAAAAGAACTCAAAATTTAATCTAAATCTGAATTTGAACAGGCTAGTAACCACAATCTCGACTGGTTGAAAATTGAAAAAAGGGAAAATGAAAAAACTGAGAGCAACAGGCTAGCTGTAGTTTAAAAGAAGCAAGCAAAAGGATTCGCGTAGTGTTTCATGTGGTTTTTCACCAAAGACTATTGTGGGATGGGACATTATCAGAGTATACCATCGGATATACGGCTAGCTTTCGTAGTTGGCAACGTTCCTGTATGGAGCGGGAAGTCGAAAGACTTCATAGAGAGATATGTAATGAGTCAAAACTAGTTAAGCGATAAAATTAAACTTGGGTTGATATTATAATAATAATGGAAACACTTCCCCGATGGATAGGCAAGCTAGTACCGAGAAACGGCATAAGAGATGAGATGTTGAGATGGTGTGTTGATGGCTTTGAGATGAGATGAATTGATAGAGAAGATGTTAGGATTTGTTGCAAAGCAATTCCAGAATTGGTGAAAATGTGAGAAATAGTTTAGTTATTGATTTACATTATACTATTTGTGGGAGCGGTTAGAGGTTGGGACCTCTATCTGTGGGTATAAACACTTAGAAGTTTTAAATTGTATTCCTTTGAGAACTATGACCGCTCTTTGAATCCGTCATCTATATTTATTTCCAAGACTTGCTGAGTACTTTCGAGTACTCAACCTTGTTTTTACACCCCCTGAGTTTGCTATTTCTCCCAGAAGATGAAGACGACTTTGAAGACGAAGGTACAGAGGTTACCGATGAAGAAATAGAAGATTATGGTTTCGGACCTAATCCCTAAGTGAAGTTTAGACAGTAGTGCATGCTTGAGTGTTGTAATGTTTTCGCTGGGCTTTTATAATGATTGTTGCTGCGAGGTATCTCTCTTTAGCAACTTTTGTAATAGTTAATTGTTATAATAATCATTTCTACAATGTATTACTGCTGAATGGAACGAGGTCAACTGCAATATTTCGTTCATCTTCGATACGTCTCGGCTCGTCCCGTTTCGACGGAATCCCCGTTCCGGGACGGGTCGTGACATGCTCGGTTTGGAACGATAACCGAGCAGTAACCATCAGTTTGCTGATGCCGTTGGTAGCCGATCCCTTAGTCATGTAATATACCAGTTTAAAAATATAGAAAAATTCATAGAACATGTAGCAAAATTCAAAAAAATATAAAATATAGGAATGTAAATTAAACCTGTGATACAATGATTAACAAATTTGGTATAAGAATTGTATGTCCCTTTTTGTTAAGAAAATAAAATAAAAAAATGTTGAATGTGGAATGCGGTTAATCCGACCCATTTCTTTTTTGTTAATTTTCATTGAACTTGTCAACTTGTAACTTTGTCGAATTTCAATATTTTTGAAAAAAAATCACTAAAAATCATCTTAATTCACTTACTGTTTATGAGATTTTTTTTTTCAGATTTTTCAAAAAGAAATCAAAATTTAATCTAAATCTGAATTTGAACAGGCTAGTAACCACAATCTCGACTGGTTAAAAATTGAAAAAAAAAAGGAAAATGAAAAGACAGAGAGCAACCGGCTGTAGTTTAAAAGAAGCAAGCAAAAGGATTCCGTAGCTGATTGGGAAATCCTTCTCTTTATTTGTATGGCAAAAGAATGATTTGAATGGCCTCAAAGAGGGATCAGTAACTAATACTCCGTATATAGCTAGCTTAATTAATAGAGACGTGACCGATTAATTGCGATCATGCAACCAACAGGATTCACAAGTTGAGAGTGAAATTTGCAGAGGGGAAACCGTCCGTCTCAGCTACGATATGGGATACACTTGGGCATGCAGCTAGTAATAACTATGTGATGTGACTGTGGGGACAGTGATTAATTGGTGTAACTAACTCCTCGCGTTAAATGTAAATGAAACCATACACGTTTGGTTTACGCAAACTAGCACGCATGCAAGAGAATTTAATTAAGAGATCAGAGAGAGATATGGTGTATTTACGGAGTTTCTCACGGTTATAGTTATTTATAGAATTTAAAGCTCTTCTAAATAGTTTAGATTCTAGACACAGATTATAAAACTCAATAGATATAAACTCTAAAAATAAAAACTAGTACAAACTAGAAGTTAAAAAAACACCAGTTTCTAGTTATCACCAGCTAAAACTCTCTAAACAGGTACGACGAGATTGCGAAGCCGGCTTAATTAATTACACTACTACTTCAATTGCACGTCCCTTCTAACTTACGCAACGTGTTCCTGTTCAGATACTGGCGTAAATGCAAGACACCTGAAGTTGACGCTAATTACGCAGTGAATTAGTGTAACCACCTGTATTGTTGTTCATTGTTCAAGCATGAGTGATCGTTCCTATTTAATCCGTAGTTCAGTTTGTGACTGGAATTTATAATGTTTTAGTCACTTCCTTTTGGTTTAATGTGGATGTTGATCCAATATATGCACCCATGTGTCTTTAGCTTTGTTGTTTCCATTATAAGAACTTGAAAAAGAAAGAATTGTTCTAACCTAATTACTGATAAAAATATAAACTATTTCCATTATCCAAAAAAGTTAATAATAAAATATTCTTAACAAGCGCAGGTATATGCGAGAAATTTAAGTCATCCTAATGACAGTAAAAATTACTCTCCTTTTTTCAAGGTACTACAATCCGTTTCTCTAGGGTGCGTCATATGTCACTTAAAAAAACCAAGAGAGACCAGAAGCACATCCATTTATTATTGCAACAGATAGATGGACATATGCGTACGTACACCAACAGTACGTATAGTAGTAGCTCACAACGAAAAAAACAAGAAGAAGAACTAATGAAGCAATGATCAGGTCCAGTGACCACGCACACGAGACACGGATCGACCGATCGACAGAGCGTGGTTTTAGCTAGCTCAGCTGCACCTGGAAGCTAGCAGCTGGGAGCTCTTATGGTCGTAGAGCCGCCAGGTAGCTACTTGGGCGGGAACCTGCCCTTGATAGACTCGACCAGGCCGCCGTCGATCTGGAACGCCCGGCCCAGAATGTCGCTGGGCACCGGCGGCGAGGCGCCGAACAGCGTGTCGGCGATGGACTGCGTGCCCTGCAGCTGGCTGTTGAAGGCGGCGATGGCGACGGCCGGCGAGTTGCCGTTATTCTTCTGGAAGTGGAC
>KE372641.1:650274-677122 GCA_000418225.1 Zizania latifolia | reverse complement strand
GGCACGCCCCTGGGCGCAACGCCAGGCGGGGGACCCACAGCACGCACGCGCGCGCGTGCCAGCAGGAGTCAGACTCAGCCGAAGAATGTATGAACGCATTAAATGCGACTGGACTGAAAGCGGACAGGAGGCAATCCGGGCGCGTCAGAAGATCACCCGTCGGGCGGCGTCAGCGCAGAGGGCAGGTAGGGAGTTGGCAGCACGCCGCGTCCCATCTGGGCGTGCCATGTCCTATCGGCGCGCTGCCACGTACCCGTTTAGCTGTTGTACAATAGGTTGCACCCAACAGGGGTATAAATAGCAGGACGTTCGCCTTAGAACGGACGGCTTCTTCAAGTTGTAACACATATACCCTTCACTACTCTCTGAGCCCTAGCTCGTGTAATCCGATACTGTAAACTCCATTTCCGACTAGTAAGCACCCCATCAAAACCCAGTGGACGTAGGCCTATTACCCTATCGGGGGGGCCGAACCACTCTAAACCCTCGAGTCAACTCCGGCCAGTTCTATTCATACGAGCTGTGCAACCATCGGGTCTTAAGTGCAGCGCTTCTCTGCCACTACAAATCACCCCCTCGGACCACCCCCGAGGAGGATTGTCCGACCACCCGTCGACACACCAATAACTAGATTGTTAAGTAGACATCAATTAGACTAAAGGATGTCTAATTAATTAATTTTCCTTTGCTTGAGATGCGGAAAAAATTGTCCATGCAAATTAAAACTATACTTCAATGAATGAATACAACTTAATAGTTTTCCTTTGGTTCCGATTGGTTATCTCTATACTTATAATTAGTGCAAATAAATAACGAAAAAGGACATCCATTTAGAGAAGGCGCCCACGTGCACTTCACATTGATACGGACATGAATAGTACGTACACTACTACAAAATATATTTTTGCATGTGTACATATTTTAGCATATTCGTATGCGGATACACAACCGCTTGTAACATAAAGGTACGAGGAAATATTATATTTCCACATAGGGCTAGCTGGTGTGCCCCGTATGAACATCAATTTTCATATGTGTCAACATAATCTAACCATATGTGAAAATATTGTAGACAGTTGTGTATCAACTATAAAGATGCTAAAATACTGATACTATTTAATATTGTACACTTCAACATAATCTGTACAAGATGAGTACTCGAGGTTTTGCCGCAGGACTTTATGATCGTCTTATAATTCTGCATCCATCTCAAAATTCTCTAGCAGATAATTTTCCATCTGAACTTTGAAAATTGAGATCCAATTTTAGTTCTGTTCTGTTCGTACTTTTGATAGTGCTCGTTCTTGGAGTATAACATGATAGTTTAGACAAATCAAACAAGTCACATCTGACTTGGGAGTTGAGATATAATATTTGGCCTCATTGCTACTGCAGTGCATAAGCACAAGTCATTTTTTCCGAGCACATCACTAAGAGCATCTCTCTAAGCATATCCAATAGCTCCTCTATATGCATTTCTGGTATGAACACTATTATATATTTCATCCGATTTATTATATAAGTTATTTTAGTATTTTCAAATATTTTATAAATATAATTTGTTTTAGATATTTTACGTATTTTTCATCTTTTATTCGATGTTCACTCTTGTTAAATAAATGATATCTCTTTCACAAATAAGTAAATTATGTTTTCAAACCATAATAAATAAATGATAAAACAATGAAGTTATTGTATCTGAATTCTGAGTTCTTGTATATAAAACGTGGAATTTCACAGTTTCAAAGCATGCCTCGTCAACTCCCTGCTGTGCTGATATCGTTGTCACGTTGTGGACGCCGTAGCGCATGATTGGAGCGATTAGTCTTGTCTTTTCTTCAATGAGCGCTGTTTGTTTAGCGACTTGTTGGTTGGAAATTCATATTGAATTTATATAGTTTGTATGATAAAATAAAAAGATTTAATTTTTGTGTTAACAAGTAACATAACTAAATATCCTTAATTGATACATGGCTTTAAATATAAGATTTTTATAATAAAAAACTCTAAATTTGTAGCTGTGTAAAAGTAATGGAACGTGATATCCAATAGCACCACACAAATACACAAAGCCAACCAAAGCATAGCCACAAACCTGATCTGATCATGGACGGCACTGTTGCACCGCTGCTCTTCGTCGTCTCTGTCGTCGTCGTCGTCCTCCTCCTCCTCTACCTCCGGCGCCGCCCAACTGCGGCGAGCGCGACACGCCACCACAATCACTGCCCCTACCCGAACCCCGTCCTCGGCAACATCGTGCCATTCCTCCGTAACCGGCACCGCTTCCTTGACTGGGCCACCGACCTCCTCGCCGACGCCCCGACCTCCACCATCCAGGTGCGCAGCGTCCTCGGCCTCGGCTGCGGCGTCGCCACCGCGAATCCGGCGGTCGTCGACCATTTATTGCGCGCCAACTTCCCCAACTACATCAAGGGAGCGCGCTTCGCTGTCCCCTTCCAAGACCTCCTCGGACATGGCCTCTTCCTCGCCGACGGCCGCTTGTGGAGCCTCCAGCGGAAGCTGGCCTCCTACTCCTTCTCCTCTCGCTCGCTCCGCCGCTTCTCAGCGCGTGTCCTCCGGGCCCACCTCCACCGCCGTCTCATCCCTTTACTCGCTGCCGCCGCCGGCTCTGGCGAGGCCGTTGATTTGCAGGACGTGCTCAAGCGCTTCACCTTCGACAACATCTGCAACGTTGGGTTCGGCGTTGAGAGCTCGACGCTGCTCGAGGCAGGGGATCGCCGGCACGAGGCGTTCTTCGAGGCGTTTGATGACGCCGTCGAGATATCCGTCGCGCGCTTGTTCCACCCGACGACCTTGGTGTGGAAGGCGATGAAGCTCGCCGACGTTGGGCGTGAGCGCCGGATGCGTCAGGCCGTCAGACTCATCGACGAGTACGTCATGGCGATTGTGGAGTCGGAGCGGCTACACCGCGGGGAGGAGCACGAGCAGCACCTATTGTCGCGGTTCGCAGCATCCATGGAGGAAGACGGCGGCGAGCTCGGTGCGATGTTCGAGTCGCCGGAGAAGAAGCGGCGTTTCCTGCGCGACGTCGTGGTGAGCTTCGTGCTGGCCGGGAAGGACTCGACGTCCTCTGCCCTGACGTGGTTCTTCTGGCTCCTCTCCGCCAACCCGCGCTGCGAGCGGCGCGTGTACGACGAGGTGCCGCGTCACGGAGACGATCGCCGTGCCGACGACGAGGAAGACGGTGACGGGTACAACGAACTGAAGCGGATGCACTACCTGCACGCTGCCATCAGCGAGGCGATGCGGCTGTACCCGCCGGTGCCCATCGACTCGCGAGTGGCGGCCGCAGCGGACGTGCTACCGGACGGCACGACGGTGCAGGCCGGCTGGTTCGCCGACTACTCGGCGTACGCGATGGGTAGGATGGCGCAGCTGTGGGGCGAGGACTGCCGCGAGTTCCGCCCCGAGCGGTGGCTGAACGACGACGGCGAGTTCGTGCAGGTAGATGCGTCGAGGTACCCTGTCTTCCATGGGGGCCCCCGGGCGTGCCTTGGGAAGGAGATGGCGTACGTGCAGATGAAGGCCGTGGCGGCCGCCATGATAAGGAGGTTTACTGTGGAGCCAGTCCAGACGCCGGCGAGCATGGAGAGGCCACCGGCGTACGAGATGACGGCGACGTTGAGGATGAAGGGCGGGCTACCTGTGCGGATTAGGAAGCGAGAGGGACATACTGCGCCGCACAAGTTGATTTCATGATCATGAACATGATAATAATTAATTAAAAAGCATTCCAATCATGCTGAATCCACTGTGTTGTTTTAAATGTCTTCAGTTCTTGTACAGCATCAAAGAAATATATCTTTTCCGTTTCGTTTTCACGAAACCAGAGTAGCATTTGTCAAGCCACACGAGAATGCAATTTTACCATCTCCACGCGACAGCGCACCACAATAAGAACGGGATGAACAATACAGAGCATGCAGCTAGGCTTATTGGGAACTCAGTTTCATCATCGTGAACTCCACAAGTCCAAATTGTTGTTGGGAAAGCGCATGTGGTCGCCCGAATGAGTGAGTGAATGCTAAGACCTTATACTTGTGGGGCATTGGGAGAGCCTGAGAGGACTTCAAACATTCTCATAACAAGCTGGATTGGTAAGCTTGCCACCCTTGGATGCGGTACTCCCTAGCGGTCTCTGCCGGATTACTCGCCTTTATAATCCCTCGCCCGACTATAATTATGTCACTGCCTCTCTCGTTTATCACCTGCACGTAGTAAACAACAAAGTCGCAAGGAATGTATCAGTCGATAAGCATATTGCAACAAAAGGATGGGAGAAAAACTGGGGTTCCCATACTGGATGAAGAACTAAAGCCCTATCGAGACTATAATAAAACAGAGATGGTGCAGGCATGATCACAAGAAAAGGAGATATGTCAGAGATGCTGCAGGTATGATCTGGCGACTTCAAGATATAGGTTTCTTAAATTATCTGTCATATAATATGAAAGGCTTGATTGCTCCAAAATAAAATACACAGAAGGCCTCCTAACTGTGAAAGAAGAAAAAGATGAGCATGCGCTCAAATGTATGGTGCACGAGAACCCAAAGTTGATGTAATCTCCTATCATCCTTCTCTCTTATATTTTTATTCGTGCAACAAAAAATGGCTCAGGTAGTCAGTCAGCTGGTCAAAGCAACCAGCTACGGTGCCATTTTACATTTCTTAATAAATAACTCAGTAGTCAGTATTCCATTAGAAATACTGTAGAAATATATATCCATTTTGTTTTGGCCCACAAAACAAAATGGATATGTAAAAACACAGTGCAGGCATCAACAACTTCGAGGTTTCATGTTGCTGTATTAACTGGGAGACTGCAAAAACTAACGGTCGGTCTTTGGGGTGATTCTTTGGTAGACCTCCAAAAACTTTTTTAAAAAAGACGTACAGTAGAAACACTGAATCAGTCACACAAAGGAATTGTGATGGTAAAGATTAAACTCACAGAATTAGGAGTATTGTATTGTTGACCAAGAGCATCTCCTCCAGAAACCATCTGCACTCCAGGAGTGGCATGGATAAACGCTGGACTTGATGGTGCCACTGACCATGATGCAGGATTTACTGATATAAATCCAATTACAAAATCAGAATGTTGCTCAGCAATCTTTACAGCTGCAGCAGTGTACTCTCCATGAGCAAGGTTGCCAGCCGAGCTCATTTCAGCAAGCAAAAGCAGCCCTCTTCCTTTTGGCAAACCCTTTAATAGCAAAACAAAAATTACTGTGAGCACTAGTGCACTACAATAAATCAGCTATTAGCAGATGCAGCACCATTACTTAGAAATTTAAAACTCAAAATTAATATTAGCGTTCTATAAGCCATGTAAAGTATAAGATACCTTAAGCTTCAAACCATCGACAATTCCAGGTCCAGGAATTATATGGGCATTGATAATGTCAGCCCAGTCTAATATGCGGAATATTCCTCTGAAACAAGGTTAAAAGCACTAATTATATCACAAAAAATACATATAGGAGAAATGGACAGACAGATTACAGTGCATTTTCTCACCCTTCATATTGCATAGTTACCGTGTTTCCAATGTCAGCAAACTTGCGGTCTTCAAATATCAAAAAGTTGTGCTTCTCAGCAATCTACAAATAAAGTTTAATGATAGATTTGGAAAGAACACACCATGTGAAAAACAAACCAGGACTGAACAACATCAATAATAAAGCGTGATGGAAATAAAAGCTAGCTTGTATCAAATTATAAACATATAACATACCGAGCGAAGCTTAGCTCCAAAATCTGGAGTAAAATCAGACAAGATATCCACATGAGTCTTCAACATGCAAATCTCTGGACCGACCTGCGTAACAATTGGAGAATCAAGTTGACAAATGACAACAACGGAGTAATTATAAAAAAACACCAAAAGGAGAAAGCTAAAAGTAGTGAATTTGCTCTTTAGCATATAGAAAGGTGATTAAAGGAAGAAACTGCACCTTTGGAACATTGTTTTTGTAACACTACAGGAAAAATATACAGCAGCATTCAAGTACAGAAATTTTTAAACTAGTATTTAAAGCAAAGAACACCCACTGCGTGTGTTTCAACTGTCAAGTCAACAATTCTTTTACTTCTCAAGAACTGCAGTATAGCATACCTAGCATAAGGAAACAGTTCATAAAGCAACAAGAAGTGCCAACTAAGCAGATGTATTCACCTATGCCCAATTTGTTTCTTAGACAGATCCATCTTAATATACACAAATTGTATTGTCCACTGTCTAAAAAATATACACAATTTGCATGATTAACCATATATATGCCATCCGAAAAAGAGAAAATTGACTTGTTGGGGTTGAAGTGCTTAAATTTCACTAATCCATCTAACAAGCAACACCAGAAATTATATCATGTACCTCGTCGGCAAGCACAAGGAGCTCCTTTGCAGTCCCCACATCCGCAGCAACACATAAATTGCTCTGCTTTGCCTCCATCACCTCGAAGAGCCTCTTCCCCATCGGGTTCGTGGCCAATCCCGCCCTCTCAGCAAATCCCTTCCTGACCACCTTGGGCTTAACGGCCACCCCGGGCATCGTCACCCGCCTGTTGGCGTCAAGGAACTGCCTCACCTCCTTCGCCTTCTCCTCGCTCACCTTCCCGTGTTTCAGCAGCACTGCGAGCACCTCCGTGAGGGTTATCAGTGAGTGCAGCGTGATCCCATTGGCAGCGAGATTCTCCTTTCCACCTTGCTCGCGGTCGACGACCACGACGGCGTCGGAGACCACAAGCCCCTGAGCGCGGAGTGGCGCTGCGGTCTCGAGGACGGAGGCGCCGCTGGTGACGAGGTCCTCGATGATGAGGACGGTGTCGCCGGGGCGGAAGGAGCCCTCGATGGACTTGGCGGTGCCGTGGGACTTGACCTCCTTGCGGCGGAGGAGCATGGGGATGGAGCGGTCGACGGAGAGGACGGCGGCGATGGGGAGCGCGGTGTAGGGGACGCCACAGAGGAGGTCATAGGGGCGCGTGGCGGGGAGGGAGTGGAGAAGCGAGGCGATGGAGGAGAGGAGACGCGGGTGGGAGACGAGCGCCCGGAGGTCGAGGTAGATGGGGGAGGTGATGCCGGACTTGAGCACGAAGGAGCCGAACTTGATGGCCTCGATGGCGTGGAGGTCCAGGATGAGTGATTCCAGGGCGCCGGCGTCCATGGCTAGGGTTTTGAGCGGGGTTTGCGCTGAGCGGCGGAGGAGAAGTCTGGCAGATGATACCTTGATATATTTTTTTCTCCTTAAAATATTATTATATTTTTTTTAATTGTATGGATAGCTGTGGATGTTTGAATCTCCAACAGTGCTTTTATCTCGTTTTTTAAAATTAAATTTAGTTATTTTGAAGAAAAAATATGATACAGTAGTATTTCTAAATGATCTAGTGATCCTCTAAATCACTACTTATTTTTCTAAAAAAAATAAGAACTATCTTTCTAATCCCTTTAAAATATAGGAATTGAGATTATAATGATACTGTTGTATATTAATTAATTTTTAAAAATTGTGGAATTAAAATATTTCATATACAAGAATATAAAAGTATCTCTAAGAGATCTCCTAAATTATACTACTAAGATGAGATTTTTTTTTCCTTTATGAGATTAATGGAAAAATCCTCTAAGTAGGGCGGCGATAGTTCCCCATCATTCATCATCATCACATGTCTCGAATATATTAGATTTCACTCAACCGATTCGCTTTAATTCAGAGAACAACCTATTATAATTGTCTACCACAGCCATCTTAATCTCTATTTTGATACGAGGATAGGATCTCGTCACGTATCCTCACGTGGGGCCATAGGCAGGGATGGGACAGATAAATTTCTTTCAATCGGAAACCGGGATGGTTACTCATTTCCAGGAGAAATTCTTGGTTAACATCAACACATCCTTCGCACTCATATACTCCTATAATACACACTAAAAGTAGCAAATCTTTAATCTTACTCAATTTTTATCGAAAGCATACTCATGCTTTAATGTTCTCATATGTTGTTTTAATACTCGTATGTTTATCGGCAAGGCTCCATGGATAGCTAGGAAACTCAAATATTTTAGCTGCCCATTTGACAGTATCAGACACTGGATATGTAGTTATGTAGAAATCGGCATGGTATATGTCGTATATCCTATTTTTATTATGTCTTGATGCACCGAACGCTGTAGAGAAAGCGGCATTGTCATTCCCATTTCGTTCTGAACCATTGTGTCATTTCTGCTGGTCACAAGTATGAGACACAATAAAACTGGACTTCTAACAGATAAGCTTACAAATCAAGCAGAGCTGTGACAGAATGATCCCAACTTTACGGCACAATTCGCGCCACATCCTGTACTCCTTCCTAACTTTACATATAAATATATCTGATGCATGGAAGCTTTGAGCGTATGGTTGAAAATTTCTAACTTCTCACAGTTACCACACAGGCAAGTATCAAGTGTTGCAAAGAATTTGTTCGTGTGACCATGGTGTGATGCTGATGTCTGAATGTTAGAACAACCCATCTCTGCTATTGTGTGAGCGGGACGCACTCCAGCTCCATCTCTAGGTGGCCACGCTCGACGTTCTGAAGCCTGACGGTCACCTCCTGCTTCACCTTGCCATCAATGATGGAGATAGCACTGTCCCTCGGGATCCAGATGCCGTCTTTCGCCAGCCATCTGTTGAGTTGTGCAGTATCAGAGATAACCGAGCTCTCATAGGCCTTAGCTGCAGAAACCAGTGGCTGAATGTTAATCTCAGCCTCCCCCATTCGGTCGTCAGTAGTGAATGTGTCCTTATCATAGACTTGCTGCCAAGGAGATTTGAATCAAATGGTAATCCAAAATAAAAACAGACTAAAAAAGATAGCTTCTGATTATTTACAATGTTCCTCAAAAGATAACATTCTTACCAATTTAAGCAGTGGTATGGGATCAGGTATCGATAGCATAAGCCTTTCGTTCCATACAGGATTCAGGCTGCTCTTAATCACCTTTGTTTTCATCGACTAAAAGGGTGTGAAAGGGAGATGAAAGTCATGGAACTAAGAATTTAACGTAATTAGGATGCAATATTGTTAGATGAAGTTGTTTACCTGGTGTCCAAGGTTAAGGATAACATAAGGGTCGCTGGACATCATATCACGGATAGCTAGATTTGTGCCTCTTATGACATTGACCTTAAT
This sequence comes from Zizania latifolia, assembly GCA_000418225.1. Classification (NCBI taxonomy): domain Eukaryota; kingdom Viridiplantae; phylum Streptophyta; class Magnoliopsida; order Poales; family Poaceae; genus Zizania; species Zizania latifolia. The sequence continues at coordinate 667,924 of KE372641.1, read as the reverse complement.
TAATCCAACAAATTCTACCATTCCCATCTCCATCTAAGACAGAAAACATCAAATTCTAAGTACTTCAGGTAGTCTAAATGGAAATATGAATATGGGATAACAGACCTGTACTGTTTTCTTCACTGATTTATGTTCATGCTCTTTTCTTCTCCAGCTGTTCCTGAAAGCATGGCCTAAACTGTTTCGGTTTGAACTGGTATGTTGCATGTGATGATGATGTTTGCTATTCTTATGTGAATAGCATGAAAGTTGTGTGTTAGACAAAAATTGTTGAAGCTCATATTTTCGCCTGCACAAATGCAGATAGAGGAGAAATATCATTTGGTAGGCAACCAGAGCTGTATGTCCTACTATAAAAGAAATCTATATCAGTGTTTCCCCCTACGAGTATAAGACATCAAAAGAATGAGAAGTTGGTAACCTAATACATACCTGATAAAGTCACTACGCTCCTCTGTTGAGCAATCGTGCTTTGGCTTGATGCAGTTTTCAGGAATAAATGCCTCATATATCGTGTTTACTGCAGCATTTCCACCTGAATCAGCTAAAACATCAACTTGTTCATCTGTCCACTCGTCTAGCTTTACTGACACCACCTGAAATATACAAATTTGTCCTCAAACTCCAGAAATGGTGTTCCATTGGCCATTACTCTAACCTAGCTAAGAGTTTCACATCAAAATATTCTACGCTGACAAGATGACCTTATGTGGGAAAAATAATATTCGTGGTGTTGAAATTTGTGTGTTTTTCTTCTTTAACAGGCCACCCATCTGCTATGTTTTGTTTGGGAGATTTAATGATTTGTCACTAAAAAATTTGTGCTATTTGATCATTTGTCACTTGTATAGATGATAAGTAGAACAATCTGAATCTATAATTGTAGGGCAAAGTGGCAAATAATCGAAACCACTTTTTAGGAGTGGCAAATCATCAAATATTCCGTTTTGTTGAAGACACATCTGAAAAGTATTGGTTTTGCTTTTCTAGAGTCAGATATATGATGATGTACCTCAGAAAGTTTTCTGTAGCCTACAAAATGATAGTTGAACCACATTGTTTACTGTTAGATATCTCCTAACCTTACACATCATTCTCCAGGCTGAAAATGGCAACAATGACTAGGACGAGGACATAGTCCCTACATGCCACCAACTTCTTTTCTCCCCCTTTTCTTCCCTCAAATATGTCCATGTAGTGGTTCACAGGGAGTGACAAGGAAAGTACAGGGTTCAATTGTTTTCCCTTGTATAGAGTGGGTGGCCAAGTAAGTTGCAGGATTACACTATTGACTTCCAGAAGGGGATACTCAGTAATAGCAAATTTGCGATGCTCACATGTATAAAACCATTTAGAATCTAAACGTCTTGAAATATCAGAATCAATTTCAGCCAACACCTACAATGGCTGGAGAAGGAAGTGTCTTCAAAAAATCAAATAAGTAAAACTGAAAATCGGAAGAACAATGGTAAATTGCTACCAGTGTAGATATCATGGCTACCTTGGATATGTGCACCCCAAGACTTCTATGAGCTCCAGAACACTTGATGCAAATAAACACACCAAAAGTCAATGACCTGCACACACCAGAACCATTGGAATGCTGCGAATAGCGTGTACTCAGGCTGAAATACCGTGACAGAAGGAAATTGATATCTCTGACAACGAATAAGATGCATAGAATGGGGTTCGAGCTTAATTTTGCTTCAAATAAATAGGCAATCAAATTTTTGTATGGCATACAAGAACTATTACAACAATGCAAATTTCATTGACCTTTGCATTTTAACTTTTAACCTCAAATTTAGTTAAGCCAAACAGGGACATCCAGCTGATGTTTTTTCACAAAGACCTAGCACATATGTTCTTTCCAACCTCTCACAGTGATCAGCATACAGCTATACACTGCAAATAAAATTAAAAAAGAAAGGCACTTATTGAATTCATGGATACTTACACCCATTTGGGATCTGGAGCACCACAGTCGGCACAAAATCCATTTGCTGGTTGGTTCAAAAGATGTTCTAATCTCTCTGCTGTACTCACTGGACCTGGCACCAATCATGGAAGTAGATTAGCTCAGTATTGCAAATGACAAATGGATATGTAGCAACTTCATCTAATTTTCTATACAGTACGAAAGGGCATTTAGCTTCATTTGTCATGAAACATGCTAAGTATCAATGGAGTGGCAGGAAGCGTTTTGTTCAGAGATGCTGCTTGAAATTAATAACAGCAGCCAACAAGTTAAAATGCTAGACTAGACTTTACGATTTACAGTTAATATTTATGTGTTCCTGTCCAATGTATGTTCATCCTGGAGATTCAAAAAGGAAAAGGCTTTCACACTCCTGTAATTTCAACGGGAACGCAGACAACGTCCAATTCCACATGCCAAGATTACAAAGGGAACAATACAAGAGAAGGAACTATAAAACGGGGTAACCTGGGTGATTGCCATGGTCATTAGCATCGATCTTGGTTGCCATTCCGCGAGCTTTCCTTAAAGACACAAAAGGGGTCACACCATATCAGATGGCGAAAATTAGGTCATTTGCGTGAAACGTAGGCGCATACAAAACCGCCAAACGGCAATCCTCAGCTGAAAAGATTGGGCGTGGAAGGAACTTACCTCCTGTTCCGCTGCGGCTTTGGGGTATCGGCAAGTTGGTGCACAGGGTTGTGCCCCTCCATGTTCTTATCCTCCTACATCACAACCTCGCAATGGGAGAGGACGAGACGACAATGTGGGGATCCATCACCCGCGATAATTAAATCGGGATTTGGCAGCTCAGATCGAGTGATTAAAGAAATTTAGCAGGACAGGTCTACGGCCGGCGATTTGCCGTCGAAGAATTGGTTGCTCCGTTTCTTTCTTTAATCTTTTTGCTGCGTGGACGATGAACGAGAAATGTTGGGGTTAAAAATAGGGAGGGAGGGATGGAGGCCAACGACGAGCAGTTGTGTTTTCCCGGTGAGTCTTGCTGTCTTGTTCATTGCCCGCCCAAATATAAAATAAATTGATTTAAATTTTTATTTTTAGTCTAAAAGAAAATTTAACTAAATACTTTTGATTCATTTATAATTCTATATTCAACGCATTTTTTAGAATTAGTTTTGATCAACTCTAAAAAATCATAACTCCGAAGTTGTACCAACCTGTAAGCACAGTTTTCGATCTATTGGTTAGCAATAATGGCTCTAATTACTATTAAACTAGGTTGGTAAGTATTGTTTCGCAACAAAATGAGTAGAATTTGGTATGGATCTAAAGTCCCATGTTTTTCTCTAAAAATCCTTCAATACAAAGAGCTACTTACAGTAATTTGCATTTGGAGTCAGATCCATAAGTAGGGATATCAATATGCTTTTTTATACTTTTACCTATGAATTTTGGTATACAAGTAGGTGTACCTGTGAATCTTCGCAAATGAAAAGCGGAAAACATACATGTTGCCTACAGATATATCCAAATATCTGTGAAACTATAATTATAACAATACAGTAGGAGCTTAAGACTTAAGAAATTCTACTTAGTTAAAATAGAGTTTAGGTATAGATCTGTCATATCATACATATAGACATATAGACACGAAATAAGTGCCGCGGATATGTGTAAGTATTATATATACTCATGTTTATATATTCACCGGTATCAATCTGAGGTCGACAAATATTCCTAGATAGCAATCTAGGAACAAATCCAATTCTATTAGAATTTTTACATATACGGATTAAATTAAATTGCTATCGCTGTACACGAGAGTGGCCTGATGGCCCAAATACATCTTTACGGGCTTCTCCGCGAGGCTTATCCAGCGCTCGTCTCGTAGAACCAGACCCCTCGCGGACGCAGCGCACGGTGCTCACGCTCCCGGCATTCTCTTCTCCACGGAACCCAAAACCCGGCCCCTTTCCCGCCGCACGCGTCCAAAACCCTAGCTCCGTCGCGGGCTCGCAGCGCCCGGCGCCCCTACCCGAGCGGCGGCGGAGATGATGCAGCAGCAGCAGCAGCCGCAGCAGCATCCGCCTCTGCAGACCGGCGGAGGGGGCGGCGGGGAGTTCTACCGCGGCCCGCCGCAGCCGCCGATGCGGCAGCTCTCGGCGGCGTCCTCCACCAACCTCCCCGGCGACTACGCCGCGCACCAGGGGAACCCTCCGCCGCCGCAGAATCAGCCGCCGTACGACGGTAACAGTGCCACTCATCGGTAGTCGTCATTGGGTAGGGTTAGGGACACAGAAGTTATATTAGTACGCGTATCTTACATAATTTGGCTCAATTCAGCTTATGGGGACAATTTCGGTGCTAAAAGGATGCGAAAGCCTGTTCAGCGGCGAACAGTAGACTACACAAGCACAGTCGTCAGCTATGTTCAAGTATAACACGAAAGCATCACTCTCAAGCAGTTATAGCTATACATGGTTTTGAACTATTTTGTGGGATGCTAAAAATGATACAATTCAACTTTGCTCACTATATGCTCTCTCTCTGCCCCTCCCTTTTTGTTTCTTTGGAGAACTTCACATGATTATGAAATGTTCATAAGCTTTCTTATTGCTGTAGTAAAATATCTCATACCCTGTAATTTCTATTTTGCTACTTGCTGAACATCATTATGTACATGGCATGCAGGCTCGCATGTGGCAGCGGGATGCTAGGGACAGACACACATTGCAGCCAAACCCAGCTGCTGTTCTGGATGTACGTTACCTGCTACCTTGCTTGTAATAAGCACATTAACAGATAGTAGCCATGCGGCCATGCCTGCTGAAAATACTGCTTTCTGTTTTATACCTATCAGATTCTTTTGGTGCAGAAATTTGGAACACACCACTATGTACATTATATTGATGTTCTTTTCTATATCATGGCTGGGAAGATATTGGATGTGCATGACTTTAAACCCTGTTTGGGATGGCTCCAACTCTAGCTTCAAGTTGGAGCAGGGATTTTTTAGCTCCAAAAGGCAAAAGCTCTTGGAGTTGGAGCTGGAGCTCTATTTTTTTGTTTAGTAGATGATCAAAATGACTTACTTAGACATCCATTTTTGAATTTGTGTTATCATCTCATATAATAAAATCTGGTGAATGAAGTGTCAAATGTGGATGATTGAAATTATCTGTATGACTATCTACTGTATTATGAATACAGGACTATCGGTTTTATTTGTTTCGTATCAGATATCCTGATTAACATTTAACATGGCCGCTTTTCAGATTTTGCCTTCTGTTGCATATCCAGATAACCCCTCAACAAGTTTTGCTGCCAAATTTGTACATTCGTCAATAAATAAGAACCGATGCTCTATTAACCGAGTCTTGGTGAGTTCTATGATATCCACCTCTCCGCTTTCCTAATATTCTGACCGCTTCTGTTATATTTTTCAATGGGCTCTACCAAGCCTTTTATAGTGAATATTCATGCTGAACTCAGGGTAGATTCAATTCTAAGCAATGTGTTTATGTATCCTTTTGGCCTTTTCAGTTTGATATAGCCTTTGACTCTGAGATAGGCATGATGTCAGTGATGCACAGTGTGTGAGATGCATGCTAACAGTTTAAGTGAAATAAAAATACCAGTAGTTAACCCAACACATATTTTATTAGTGAACCTCTCCCTTTTGATATCTCAAACCTTGGGGCCCATTTGGAATGTTCGATTCATAATTTGCAATTAGTGGTCACTGATGTTACATTTTTAAAACTTTAATTGTGTACTTGGGGTTCTAATCAAAGAAAAACTGAAGGACATCAATCCCTTCAGAATGCTAAAAATTATAGAGTCAATCTAACTTCTAGGTGTTCCAGTTCACCTTATTGCAGAGCTTCCTTTTCTTTTGAAATCTGATTTTATATTTATATCTAGGAAGTTACTTACTCCCACCATTTGAATTGTAAATCAAACATCTATGATGGTGTCCCATCTTTTTATTTGTCGGTTACCTTCATATTTTGTGTGTAGAATATTTTATGATTGATGGCATTTCAACGTTAAAATCTGTTGGTATAGAAGTTAGTATAGAAGTTTGATAAATCATGCCAAATCTCTTTATGCTGTTGGGATCTAGCTGAGACCACCTATTAATGTACCACTAGTAGATATTATATATGTTTTCTTTTTTCCCTGTATGAGTGATGAATCTAACATATTGTTATTTGTGGATAAAGTGGACCCCCACAGGGCGTCGGCTTATTACTGGATCACAAAGTGGTGAATTCACCCTATGGAATGGTCAATCTTTTAATTTTGAAATGATCCTTCAGGTATTCAGCTGTTTTTGTTGCATAATTGCTAGTTTATGTTATTAAATTTGTCTTATTAGTGGAGTTACTCGATTAGTAGGCTCATGACCAAGCTGTGAGATCAATGATTTGGAGCAACAATGAGAACTGGATGGTCACTGGTGATGATGGTGGTGCAATCAAGTATGTTGGCCTTTCTACACCACTGTCACCTTGTTGGATGCGCACTTGAATTAACATGTTGGTCTTTTCAGTTTTCACTGTTTAACTTGTGAAGTGCATGTTTTGACTTCTTTTGCAGGTATTGGCAAAGTAATATGAACAATGTTAAAGTGAATAAAACAGCTCACAGAGAATCAGTTCGTGACTTAAGGTGATGACAGTTCTTTGTGTGTGTTTTCTAACATTAGCTACCCCAAGTTAATGTTCATTCCCCATTGCAATGTATATTTTAAACAGCTTTTGTAGAACAGACCTGAAGTTCTGCTCTTGTTCTGATGACACTACCGTGAAGGTTTGGGACTTCGCAAGATGTCAAGAGGAAAGATCTTTAACTGGTAATGTTGCTCTACCTTTCTATGAACCTGAACTACTTGAACCTCACATGTGTGAAGTTATTGCATGAATTGTTCCTTTTTTGTCAAGTAACCTGAATTTACCTTCATACTCAGCCAGGCCATGGCTGGGATGTTAAAAGTGTCGATTGGCACCCTACGAAGTCTTTACTAGTTTCAGGTAAGTTATTATGCTCACTAGTTTAACAAGCTTATTTATTCGGAGCTAATTCAATTTTGTGTTATGTAGGTGGCAAAGATTATCTTGTGAAACTTTGGGATGCAAAAAGTGGTAGAGAACTACGCTCATTGTACGTATTATTTTTCTTTTTGCGTTACTTTGCTAATCTTTGAGGTTCAGCGACACATAAAGTCATAAACACATGATGATCTATATCTGCAGCCATGGTCATAAAAACATTGTACAATGTGTGAAGTGGAATCAGAATGGGAACTGGGTATTGACTGCTTCCAAGGATCAGATTATTAAGGTCAATAAATTTTGCTTTTGTACCCTGTTCTGTTTGTCCTTTCAAAGAGTTATGTTATACTACATTAGTTTTCTTGTCTATTCGTCATGCTTGTGCTGGTGAGCTATACCATTGGAGTTCATGCTCCTAAAATTGATGCCAAGTTTTAATGTCCTCTGGTCACATCATCAGAAATCCCAGCTGTTCAGCATGACTAATAGTCAACTATTGTAATAAAGTTTTTCGTAATAGTCAACTAATAGTCAAAAGCTATAGCAAAGTCCAGGACTTTCCCTCCTAGTTCCTACTACCATACCCAAAACCTCCACGTGCTGCCTCAAAACCTGCCCTTGTTGTGCCTACATGACCATTGAGATCTCCTATAAAAAGCTTCTCACTAATTACGTTCAAGACCATATCACCAATTACAAGCTTGACTAAGATGATCTTATCTTGTCTTCTCACATCCACCACACCATTCTTGAGGCTCATATCAATCAATATTCCTACTCCATTTCTATCTGCAGTTTTCCCTGTGTACCAAAGCTTGAAGCCGGTATTGTCCACATCCGTCTTCTAACCTTTCCATTTAGTCTCCTGAACACACAAGATATTTACACGCCTCCTAATTGCTACATCAACTAACTCTCTTAACTTGCATGTAAGGGATCCTAATTCCTACATTTCAACTACCTAAATAGATCCTAGTTGGCTCAACTTGCTTTCTTACGCTTTGCACCCGTCGAGTCAGATGTAAAGACCCTTGCTCATTTTTCACTACACCTGGGCGCCGATGTAGCGCGCCACTAAGGAAGCGATGACCCGATCCTTGCTCACTTGACATCATGTCTAGATCACAACACGACACGCCACTAAGGGGGGTGACGACCTAGCCCTTGCTCACTTAACACCATACCCGAGTTTCGATATGGTGCGTCGCTAAGAGGGTTACGTCCCAACGGTTTTCTTTTGGGTTTCATCTCCATTTGAGTAGCTAGGTTTCTCATAGGCTCGCTAAGCCTAACACAACCTTTTAGGGAAAAGGGATCCTCCCTCCTCCTTTACCAGGGATTGGGACCTGCTATGTTGAGACAACATAGGTAGAGTTTGTCCGTATATATGAAGTAAATTAATCACACTGTATTGGGTAAATTCTCACTTATTATTGCTAATATGTTTGTGCAGCTATATGATATTAGATCCATGAAAGAGCTTGAATCCTTCCGTGGACACAACAAGGACGTGACTGGTTAGATTCTTGTCACAAAATTTGAGTTCTAAGTTTACTTCCCGGAGTTTTGATTTGGTGCATTTGCACTCAGGTTGTATCTATACTTATATAGTTCATTTGCTTCATTACAATCACGCATTATGGATATCAAATAACTAACTGAAATGTTGCATAGAGAACCATCATGTCTATCATTGCCCTTACTTGCCATGGTTATTCTGGATGGATATTATTGTACTCAATTTATTTATTTATTTATGCAGCTTTGGCGTGGCATCCATTTCATGAAGAATACTTTGTTAGTGGGAGTTACGATGGAGCAATCTTTCATTGGTTGGTTGGGTAAGACATCAGAAATGCAATTGATAGATTCTAATTGGCATGGGAGTTTGTCATCCTAAAGTTGGACAGATTGGAACTTGAGTCATCCTATGATTATTTATGTCTATACTATGTGCTTGACTTTTTTGATAACCATATTTAGATTTCTCCTTTTTTTTCTTGACCTGGTCACTTGATTTTTTTTAGAGGATACAATTTTTTGTTGGCTACAGATGATATATCCGTCTGACTTAACAAAAAATATTTCATTGATTTGGCAGTCATGAAACCCCACAGATAGAAATAAATAATGCACATGACAATAGTGTGTGGGACCTTGCTTGGCATCCTGTCGGTTATCTACTTTGCAGGTACCTTACAGAGTTACATATTACCTGAATTTGCAGTTTGAATTTGCTTGACTTCTGCTTGTGCATTCTTATTCTTCTTATAATTGTATATATGGATGTGGAAACATAATTGCTTTTACTTATTTCTTATTTCTGTATCTGAACAATTCTAATTGCTATTTCTGTTTGTCCCCTTTTATCTGACTATGCTATGTAATGCATCGTATCTCACTGATATAATTATCATTTTCTTTCAGTGGGGGCAATGATCATGCCACAAGATTTTGGTGTAGAAATAGACCTGGTGATCTCACCCGTGACAAATACAACAAATACAACAGCGGTCAGATGCAAGGTTGCTGTTAGTTTTGTCTGAGCTTTTCTTGGTTTATTTAATGTCTTGTTCCAGCTGTAGTAAAAAGACATATGAGTCACTACATGCTTTTTGATGGATGATTAGTCAGAAATTTTGATAAGTATTACTGGCCCTGTGCATACGATGCTTGTTATTTTTTGGGGACTGGACAAGAAATGTTTAATGCAAATTGCTAAATACTAATTTTTTTCAGGCTACGGTGACCAACATCCTGCTTTTGCTGGTCGTGCTATGGGTGGATTCCATATGCATGAACCTCCAACAACCCCTGGACCATTTGCTGTTGGATTGTCACGAAATGAAGGCACAATTCCTGGCATTGGGGTTGCAATGCCTCTTGATGGATCTGATCATGGAGAATCAAGATCATCCATACCTGGCCTTCCACCTGGGCAGCCTCCCTTGCCACCAGGTCCCCACCCATCTCTTCTAGCTGCTGGGCAGCAACAACAATATCAACAGATGCAGCAGCAGCATCCTCAATTTCCACAGCAGTCAACTTCTCGACCACCACCTCCAAATATGCCTCAATTGCAGCCCCCATCACACATGCTTCCACATGCACAAGGATCTCGACCACCACTTCCTCAGCTTCCATCAATGCCAGGCCAATCACCAGTCAATCCACCACTACCGCCAATGCCACACCCAATGGTACTATTCATAACCTTGTTCACACTTTCTCTTCTATGTGTATGATGATCTTTTGTTGCGAGTGAAGAATCATGTGCTTATCTGTGCTGAATCTATGTGAACTCTTAAAATGGCTATCAACATGTTAATTTTGGTATTTCCAGGCAATGCAAGGTCCATCGAACCAGATGATACCTCAAATGCCACAGCACTTGATTGGCCTGAATCAGACGCATCAGGGTCCTGTTCCTCCCAGCAATATGCCTCCAATGGGTGGTTTTCCAAATGGAATGGGAAACAGTCAAGGCTCATCTAGTGCGTCTGGCATGCAAAACTTTCCCATGGGTGGCATGTACAACAGGCCTCAGGGACAGATGACATCCATTCCTGGCCTGAGCTCATACCAGGTAAATTCACCATTACATCTCAGTGAATGTGCTAGACCTAAGGTGGCTTGGTTAAACACTTGTGTTGCTCACGTTCTGAGCTTTATTTAGTGACGTTGCTGTAGCTTGGCTACATTTAATGAAGTATGTTGGTCAATCATTGCAGACTGGGATGGGCAACATGGGCCTTCCACCGCCACCGCCACAGCATCCACCGCCTCGTGGTTCTGCACCACAATAATCTCCTATAACTGTTCAATGATGATTGGAAGCCTACTATTTTCCATGCTGCCTAAATGTAAAACTGCAATCTTATTCGAGGAATATAAGTCGATATACAGGCTCTCCATCAAACTCAAACAGATACCTTTGGTACTTAGTAGGATTCTGCCCATCACTTGCCGTCGTTCACGGCTAGGATCTTGGCCTGGCACGCAGCACGCAGGCAGTGCTGGAACAACCGGTCAACCACCTAACAGCTTCCTTCTGCGTCCTGTTTATGCTGTTTGTGTTGTATAAGTTTTTATGCTGCCGAAGTTTTGAACATTGGCGGAGGCTATATAGCAGTTTTGAACAAGCAAGAGTCGTTCATCCATTGAGTGCAGGATATCCTCATCTGGCTAATGTCCTTTGCGTGTGTGGACGTGGTGCGAGTAACTTTTTGTCTGGTAGTTGGAGCTTCCTTGCCCCTCCCTCTTTCTCTATCTCTAGTCTCTAGAACGGTTTGGGCATCGCGTGGATTTGGGCGGGAGGAGGAAGATGAGAGAACATACGTGTGCTGACTTGGAGTTGGGTTAGATGAGTGGGAACAAAGAGTTATTTGGCCTATCGTTTCATGGTGCTAGCTCACCTTTGGGTTTCCAGATTCTAGCCATCCTCCTTCCCCAATCCAGATTCTAGCCATCCTCCTTCCCCAATCCGACAATCTCCTCGCCGAAGACGGCACGACCACACACGAAGGGCCGGTGCCCGGTGGACCGCGGAACTGACCCCTGGTTCCCTGCCAACCCCGACGCCACCCCTAGCCACGCCGCCCACTGCACACGCGCGACGCTGCCGCCTTGACCTGCGGCCCCTCCCCCGTCGTCCCGGCCTCCACGCTCCGCCCTGCAACTCCGCCACTGCACCGCGGCCCTCAGCAGTCAGCACCCCCTCGCCCGTCGCCCCTCGCGATCGCCGCCCCCACGGATCGGTTCCCTGCTCCCCTCACTCCTGGTCGCCTTCGACCTCAGGGCCTCTGGCGAACGGCTCCACACCAGCAGCTCCCCACACTGCCACTGTGCGCCACACTAACAGGGACGCGTTTGCTCCGGTTGCTTCCGCCTCCCTCCCCCTCCTATGTATTTCCCTTTTTGTTCTACTTCTCGTCTGATTGATCATCTTGGTTTTCATCTTTCAAGTGCAGGTTGCTTCTTCAATGGCGGGCTCGGAGGACGTAAGCGGTTTAAGAGTGTCCCTTGGAGAGGTACGCATACAAGCATCATCGTCGAAGGAGAGTGAAATCTCTCTGCTTGGTTCGTGTCCCTGCACCTATTGCCTTAGCCTGTTTGTTAGATTGTTACTTGTGATGTGCCACTACAATTGCATCCTGCCATCTGTTGTAGAACCACTCAATAGGTAGACCATGTACAGATGTACTGCTATTTAGATATGGTAACTGCTTTGTTAATCAAATGCTGTCTGTGTTTTATGATAATATAAAACAATGGTACTAGAAGTATGTCATGTCAAATGAGTTGATTTGCGTCAAATTTGGTTCAGGCAATGCGGTTGATCATGTTGCTGCCGCTGATGATGAAATATGGGATGATGCTTCAGACTCTCCAGGTCATGGATCCATCTTAGACAGAGAATGGGTTCACAGGCAGAACCAGTTTTATAAGGTATAACCTAAGGCACCAATTGGATTATGGGAACTTTGCTCTATTCCTAAGGAATCTGTGGAATTCATGTGTTCGAACTACCAAATGGGACTCACGTTCTTACCAGAATGTATAATAGTAAAGCTTTCAAATTTACTTTAGATGGGATACAGGGATGGTATAGCAGAAGGACAGAAGGACATTGCCCAAGAGGGCTTCAATGTTGGGTTTGTGCAATCTGTGCATGTTGGCTATAAGTGGGGCCTTGTTCGTGGGATTACCAGGTAAAAATGGATCTTTGCTATTCCAAGTATATTTCGTGTACACAACATCCTGTTACATTCTTATTGGTTATTTTTTCTGTTGATTGTCCTTAAAACAGTGCATTAGCTAGTCTCCCTGACAGCTTGAAAGAAAAAGTGTTGCCCAATGTCCAGTGCAGAGGAAAGCTCCAGGATCTGCAGAACTCTGTGCAAGAAATTTCAGCAGAAGATGCACCTCAGATGTTTCATGAGAGCATTCTTCAGAGTAGGCATTCATCTGAGGAATCACATGTAACATCAAACAGAGCCACAAATTCTAGTATGCTGCAAAGCCTATCAAAGGATCTGGTGCTGTTGTTGCGTGAGTGCCCAGATATGTAAGCTAGTGAAGAATTGGCAAGAGATTCATAAACAAAGTGCCAGAATTGCAAGCACCACCAATCTCCTTGGGCTGGCAGAGTCAATTGCATCGAATTTTCAGGGATGTTGGAGATGGAACTGATTCAAATCCTTGATCCCACAACACTTATTGTGTCTTTCAAACTCAAAAGGCTTGAGCCTCAAAGACCTAGAAATTCTTAAGGTTGTAACTATAAATCTTGTAAACTAAGATTTTTCTTGATCATATAAGCCTTTCTTTTTCCTGCAAGCTATAACAAGTTCCGTATCTGTAAACTCATTTAAACTTGCAGTATGAATATGCAATTTTAATATTTTTTTCTTCCAGAGTTTAGGCATTTGCCTGTTCTGTCCATACTAGACATTTCACTATAACTTTGCCATTTGCTGATAAAGTGTTTTCTCCATTGATTTGAACCACTGTATGATAAATTCCAGAATATCTTCTGAAGAAAGTCTAGAAAATGGCTCTGGCCTACTGCAAAGGATTTATGACACTTACACTATGCATTTTCTGAATTCACCAAATATACTCAACTTTGATCAATTGAGAAGGTTTGAACCACTTTTCAAAGTTGATATGGCCTACTTCTGTGATGTTGAATGTTGATATAACAAAGGTTCCTTGTTTGTTTCAGTTTGACAGTAAATGTCAGTGATGGTCTGCTATTACATGGGGTTGGTGTGACTGGAGTGGAGCATAGCTGATTGCCTCTCTTCTACATGTACCAGGTTGGTGAGAGCATCAACCCTTGTATTGGAGGTTTTTTTGACCCAATCCATTAAGTTAGCAGCAGAACTTATGCATCAAATAATCAGACATCAGAGCCTTTTCTTCCCTGGTTCTTATTACATCACATGTATTCAGGTTACATACATGCATATCAATTCTGATTTCTAGTTCCCATCAAAATTGTCAACACACTTTGGCCCCATCTAGTATATTGTCAACACACTTTGCACACAAACTGCCGACAATAGGGAGAGTTTGTTCTAGAGCCTGAGTTGTCACAAAAATAGGCTATTCTGGTGGTCAGGAATAAACATGCAGTATATAATTGTATACACGATGCTTGGAGATTATTCAGGCACATTACTTAACTGTAGCTCCTAGTGGAATTATGAAAAGCAACGCTTGAGTTCAACTAAACACCTTTTGTCAAGTTAGATAGTAGCTTTTTGGCTTCTGTTGGGTTTTAACTTTAGTCTACCCTAACTTGCTTGGGATTGAAAGACTTTGTTGTTATAGATCGTAGCTTTTTTCATATTAGTACCGAAGTACCGAACATAATTGGAAATATACATGAACCATGACCGAGGGAGCTTAGTAAGATTGACAAAGAAATGAACTTTCTGTTAAACGAGAGATTGTCCGATTGAATAGATAACAATATCCCTGTAGCCACAAAAGATGATCAAGATATGACATACTGTCAAATGTCAATGAGAGTTTTATTGATCTTTGCCCAAAGTAATGCACCCCAACACTCGCCAGTTTGCAAGTCTCATACGCTTATCATTGACCACTAATATATCAACATGAGCAGACGAGACTTAAATGTACATGTCCTAAGGTACTACACTAAACTCAGTGAGCTACATGAAGCTCAACTATCAGATAGAGATCTCATCATCTCAGTGATAGTAAGCAGCTCTATCCTTGTCGAGCAGGTCTCTGGCAATAATATTGCAGTGACCACTGAATTAGAACATCCGGATGGTGATTAGTTACAGCTAAGCAACAAAGCGCAGACCTACAAAAGAGTTTAGAAGATCAATCAATAATATGCAAGAATTCCGTACCACAAATTCTGCCGTCAGAATAAATTTTACCTTGTTTTTTGTTCCTACCTCGAAGAGCTGGTTGCAATCAGCTGCATGACTGCAAGGACTTCGTAAGTAGGAAGCTTTTGTTATCATTATCATTGTGCAGAGACTTCTTCTCATTGGCACCTGATGGTAGAACAGTTTCAAAGGCCCGAACAAGCATCTCAACTTTCCTCTTCTGAGCGCAAGCTAACTTATTTAGTTCCCTCCTAAGTGCATAATCAACCATCCACTGCTCAGCATTCTTTCGATCACCCATCATCTGATGCCTGAGATAAACTTTTTCAGCCTCTGGGTCAGGTTGCACCAGAAGGAAGTTCGGAGCCCTGGGATTGAAGAGATGATTTTGCTCCGCCTGTTCAGACGTTCTCCTCCTGGCAGTGTTCCACTTCTTTCTTTGAATGCTTGTTACATCCGTAGGATCAGAACATACATCTTTGAAGTTCATTCCATCGAAAGCGTAGGATATATCATCAATTGAAAGTTCATTTGAAGCGTCGCCGCTGCCACCTGCAGAATTGTGACATTGTTCATCATCTATCGACAGTGGTTTCAGGATTTCAGTTTTAGCATTGACTGAAACAATGTGAGAAACAGAAACTTCACCTTCATATTTCGCATCCAGCTCCTCAGAAATATCTGACTTGCAGGCACCAAAGTCGTCTGCTTCTTGATCCATGTAAATCTCCTTCTCTTGATCCATCTCTAGTTTGCAGCCGCGAGATTTCGTCCCCAACAACTGGACCGAACCAACCGAGATCACATCACTGGATCCGCAAGAACCGTCCACTGAACCATCCCAATCCTTCGCCTTATCCACTTCATCCCCGCAACTCCGGTGATCGAAAATGGAGTGCTCCACCTGCCTGGCCGTCGCGTCCATGTCCTCCATGGAGAGATCGCTGCAGCTCGCTTCTGATCCCATAGTCGGAGTGGTTGCATTGGCGGTGGTACCGGCGAATATCTCGACGAAGAAACTGTCACCGCCGCCGCCGCCGTTGGTCTTGCGGAACGGGGAGATGCCCTTCAGCTTCATGCTCTGTTGCGTCTTGATCAGCCGCCTCCGCGACGCCACGACGCTTCTCAGGGGCACCACGGACGCGTGGACGTGGCCTTTGAAGGAGCAGTAGGAGTACGGGCAGACGTGCGCCGCCCCGGCGAGGCCGAGCCCCTTCATGGTGGAGGAGCATGTCGCCCTGCTCACGTCCGTAGTCTCAGCGAAGACCATCTTCGCTCTCACCGCTTCCCGCTTCCGCGGCGGCGCGGCGGAAGCCGTCTCTCCGCCAACCGCCCTTCCAGCCCTCGCGTCGGAATTGCTCGTCGCCCTCATGTAGTTGGGGAGCGCCGTCCGCACCATGGCGCCGCCGCCTCCCCTGCTCCCCGGATCACCTCCCTTGCGCACGTGATCCGCCGGCGGCAACTCATCCTTGGAAACGACGACGTCGGAATCTTTGGGCTTCTTGCGCACCTGCTTCCTTTGCACCATGGCCGCGGTCTCCTCCCGCTACGGTTTCTCGGAGTCCTCCGCTTCCTCCCCGGAGGCGGCGGCAAGGAAGGTGGCGAAGAGAGAGAGGGAGGTTTCACACGCACGCCGCACGTGGACGGCAGTGGTTCTCGCGAGATGGCTCGGCGACGGCGAGTGGTCGGTCGGCGGCTCGGCGAACGGATCGATGCTTGGAATCGTGGAGGAGGCAGGGGCGTTTGGAATTTGGATTCGTCGGAGGTGGCGAGATTTTGAATGGACTGCCAACTTGCAGTATCTTCTGCGGCTGTAGATTCTGTGAACCTCCTCCTCTGTTTCCGGGCTTGGCTGAGCGTTTTTGCGGTCGATCTGTTATACTACTCTCACTTTATTTTTACCAATTTTTATACTCTCTAAAAAAGACTTCATTTGTAGTAGTTTAATTTTCACTCAAACTGAGATTTACTCCCTGTCTAACAAAAACTTTATTTTTAGCAATTTGTAGACAAATTATATTGTGGAGAAATGACTTAGTTGCCCTTGATTAATCTTGATAGCTTTAATTTCTAGACAAGTTGATTGTGTGGTGTCACTTCGTTAAATAGGGTATATTAATTGTGTTCGTATTACATGAAGGAAACAATCTAAAGAATCATGACTTTGTAGGATGAATTTTAAATGCTACAAATAAAGTCTTTTAAATAGAGGAATTATTTGGCAGCTAATTAAAAATAGGATTTTTTGAGAGATAGCTAAGATTAGAATAAGAATATGCTTTGGGAGCTATTTAAGTTATTATTGGTAAAACTAGTAGAAATTGCAGTTGTGTGCTTTCTTTTTTTTTTTCAGGCAGACGGCATGCATGATATGTATGATATTTTTTATGCGTAGCATTGTTGTGGGGGATGGCCCCCCGGTAGGCCACGTGGCCGTTTCCTGGCCACGTGGCGCACGGGCAGGTGGCTGCGCGGCCTATCCCTGGGCGCAACGCCAGGCGGGGGACCCACAGCACGTACGCGCACGCTAGCAGGAGTCAGACTCGGCCGAAGGGGGTAGGAACGCATTAAATACGACTGGACTGAAAGCGGACAGGAGGCAATCCGGGCGCGTCAGAAGATCACCCCGTCGGGCGGTGTCAGCGCAGAGGGCAGGTAGGGAGTTGGCGGCACGCCGCGTGCCATGTCCTATCGGCGTGCTGCCCCGTAGACGTTTAGCTGTTGTACAATAGGTTGCACCCAACAAGGGTATAAATAGTAGGACGTCCGCCTTAGAA
>KE372641.1:623471-635187 GCA_000418225.1 Zizania latifolia | reverse complement strand
TTGCTCAGATTCAATTATATATAAATGAGGAGATGACCCCTTTATTTATAAAAAAACCCTAAGAGATAGACGTGTCCACAACCAAATTCGGTTACCGTAATCCCCCTTGGACACTTCTCGCGACATGCATATGCCTCATCAAAACTCCCAAAAAACCTAGTGAAAAAAATTGAGAGAAAGAGTACATAGTGCGCGTCTTGGTTGCATGAATTGCCTCATTAAAAACCTTAATATGAGAAACTTCACGAAAACTTATTCAAGGAAAAAGGAGTACAATTCATCCAAATATTCCATATGATCTTCAAGATCAATTCGAGCACTTAGTCTACTTGACTAAGATTCAATTCTTCTTGTCGGTGTTATATGAAGTTTCTCCTCTTGAAATGTACAAGTCTTTAAGTCTAACGAATACATCTTTCAAAGCTAGATGTTCTAAGAGAGACTTAGTGAATAATCTGCGAGATTTTTACATGACTTAGTGTGCATTACCTTTATTGCATTCTTCTTATATAATTCATGAGTATAGAAGAACTTGGGTTTATGAGCTTCATCAAATTGATCTTCACATATCTTGACTGCATTTGTGCAACACAAGTTATATTATCTTCATGGATAATAGCAGGGGTGTTAATATGATTCAAGCTACACGACTGCTGGATGTGATGAACATTTCTTCTAAACCATGCATATTTTGGTGAGGCTTTATACAAAACTATTATTTTCGAGTGGTTTGTCGGAGTCGATATAAGACTTTGTTTTGACGATTTCTAGGATACTATAGTCTCACCACATAGGAAAACATAGCTAGATCGTGTGAGTAGGTTTATAGTAAACGTAATGTCTAGCCTAATGCAGTAGGCTAAGTACATTAGCGTACCTACAACACTTAAGTATGGGAATTCCGATTCCAATATTTCTCCCTCTCTTCTCTAGATCTTTATGCATTGTGGTTTGCTTGCAATGACCTTCTGTCCATAGGGGTTTTGGATGGAAATAACTTTTTAAAGTCAAATCTCTCCAACAATTTCTGAGTGTAAGTGGACTGATGTACTAAAATTCATCAGTCACATGCTCTGGCTGTAAATCAATGCATAACTTGGTTTTATCCAAGTGTTTCGTTTCAAACTCAAATTTAAAGAATTAGTTTGTTTCCTCTATTCACATGGTATTCAGACCATATTCATAATCCATTCAGGGATCTTTATTATTCATGCAGCATTTTTTTAGAGAAAATATACTAATACTACTAAGACTATTTCTATTCTTTCTATCTTGATTCAAAACATGGTACTTCATATACCTTTATACAAACGTTCGATCCAAGCTCTCATACAAATAACATCAATCAATTCATTACTCAACATAATTTTGACTTCAAGTCAATTTTTAACTTTATGTTGATTCATTCAACTCCTGGTTGGTTTTGATTTTTAACTGTTAGTTAACTGTCATTGAGATTATATTTCTAAAGGTAATTCAGCCTATGATCGGGGAATATATTTTACAATCAAGTCCTATCAGTTGAGTGAAGACTTTATACAACAAGTCATGTTTTTTCTCTTACTATTTTTCTAGTTTTGTCCAGATAATTCAGTTGTCATTGCGTTTTTACAATCTTCTCAATCTGACCTTTTCATATATTCAACGAGCGATACAGGCTCAATGTCAAGATTTATGATTGTGGTAATGATAAATAGTAAGTACAGATAATTGGCAGTTGCTATATCACAGGATTCACCCGAACTTCCATAACCTCTAGTTATTTAATCATGGGTTGCACATTCTAGTGCTTCATCATTTTGCTCACTATTATTTTCATCATAGGAACAAGATCCTTTAGTGTACCAGTGGCTATTTTGATGCGCACCTTATCGTCGGTTTCTTTCTTCATGGAAAGATTCATACTGGTATGCCTATTTCTAAGGTTTCATACCATTTGCCAGGTCTCAACTGGCTCACTTTCTTTTTGTGGGACAGTTTTTGTGATTAAGTATGATAAGCTCTCATGTTCTATTTTTATCAGACGTCTCCGGTTACTTAGGGACATAAAGAACCGGAGTTCTCGTCCTATTTTTTTTCGAGGCCTTTGGACGAGATGAGGGATACCTTTTCTTTCTTCGGTATCTCACCCTCTCCGGTACATTACATTCAGGTAATGCAACTTAGCCATGCTTTTCAGATCACAAAAATAATTAGACAGTATAACTTCTAGTTATTGGACACTTTAGGTATTTCTGTACTTCTAGTACTTCTTACACTACATTCACTAGTGTGAGGTAATGTGTATGATCCCTTCTATTTCTACCATAATTTACCGATATTTTTCATCCAAGGGCTTATTCTCTTCCCCTAAATGAAGGAAAAATATAAAAGTAGAATGCTACATGTAAATCTTCGTTCACAAGTTTTACGAAATTTTCGGAGAGAGCATTTTCAATCTACTATGGTAGTGGGATATGCACATACTTCAGGTAGAAAATTCAACACTAGTTACACTGTTGTTAAGTTTATGCCAATAGTTTGAATTCTATTTGAGATCCGCTGTATTTAGAACTGCATGTCCTATTCATGATTGATAAATTATAATTCTACAATGATGGTATAATAATTCTTATAATTCTTTATTCCTTATGCTTAGTCCATTCAGGTGGATAAATGATACTTAGTGCACTACTTTGCCTCTCATGTCAATGCATTAGTCATCAGTCGCTATACTTTAATGTTGTCTATTCAGGTGGACTATTTTTGATAATCAAGATATGAGGGTCAAGCAGATAATAGACATGCATGCGTCTATTACAAATATTTATGAACTTCAAATGGTATCATGATAGCTTATACATGAGTTCAATAAGACCAAAACATCTTTTAGATACAGTCTAAGAATAATTTTACATTGGTCTAGTGATTAATTTCCTAGCGGTGCATGCGGACATGCTAATCTTTATGATTTAGGAAATTATTTTATTTTTAAGCTATAACCATATGAGTTGTCAATTTATTTTTCTCATAATTCGAAAACCAAAATTGACATAATGCATAATTCTAAACGGGAGAAATAAAGTCTTAAAGTAGCATGCACTTCAAGTGTATTTATAGTATAGTCCAAATATAAAAAAATGTATACTTCTAGTATAATTTCTTTAATTTCTGCAATCCTTAAGAAATTTTAAGTGGATTCAAAATACAATAATGCTTTATTACTGTGCAAAGTTATCCCATAAGTAATATGATCATGGCTCTTCTAGGGCCTACAAAATGTATTTGTTGCTTCTAGCAATGGTCATAATATTTATAGTTATCGTTTATCTAGAAACATTTCTTTTTAAGGTTATATTTGTGGATCAGTAAGCTATAATTGATTCATAACTTTTATTTGGACGCTACACAAGATTCTAGTCTAAGACAAAATTTATACGTGAGGAAGTAGCAACAGAATAATAAATGCCTTAAACATGCTACGTTATACTGGAAATAATTCTTCATTGCAGTTAAAGAACAATTGACACATTATGTAGGAAAAAAGCCAAACTATTTATTGCTCAAATTCAATTATATACAAATAAGGATAAGAACTAAATAGAAAAAAACTCTAAGAGATTGACATGCTTATAACTAAATTCGGTTATCGTAATCTTCGGGATTTTGGTTTCAGAGGCACGCCCGGGATGCGGGATAAGACCGGCTTGGGACGGAGCATATTCTCGTTCCTGAATCGTCGTCTGCCCAACACCCAACCGTTGCAAAACTGTTCACACCGGTTAGCGGGAGTTTAATGTAGATCGGGCGACCTGCAAAACGGCTAAGAACAACACCATTACTCAACGGGGCCTCCTGGTAGATTTGCAGGTCCACGGTACAGACAACACCCTTCCCCCTAATCATCATGCTGTGCGTGTCTCTGTGACAACCCAAAACTCAGACTTGTTTCTCTCGTGTTACACTAAAATTTATATTGTGTTCTTATCAAAAGGGATACAATTTTGCCTACAAGAATAGAGAATAGGTATCTAACTTGATGTATATGTGTTTAGGTTTAAATTTGCATCTATGGTTTTGTGGGTTCGAGTATCTGGTTAGAGTCGAGTATAGCATAGAATTGGTTTCAAAACTTTTGAATATTTACCGATTTACCAAATTAATAAAATTTTATTTATTTTTTTTAAAATAGGCCAAACCTAGTAGTCGTCTAATAACCCTAGTCACTTTTTGATAAAATACTACTGCTTCTACTACTTATATTATTGTGTTGAATCTATAGGTTTTTTGCTCGATTTCAGATACTCGGCAGTTTTAGACGTATATTTGGTTTGAAATCCGTACGGTTTTTATGGACATGGATTTAGAGCGTTTCCGGTATTTAGTTTACCCCAGACAGCCGCCGAGGTATCTGAGTTAAAAATAGAAATTTCACGGGATAGAGCTCAAATATCTAACTGGGCCTCTTGTTAAGCCCAAGACGTGTTTCACACCACACTGGATCTTGAACAGCCCAAAATGTCGAGTCCGTTCAAAATTCTGGAAGGGCCGTCTGCCAGATGACCTAAAAAAGGCTACAAAATTTAGCATCATCCTCTCAAAACACAAGTGAGACTAACCTTTACATCTCAACAAGCGCAGTGGCAGAATTAAACAGTTTATTCATTGAGCTAAAGCTGATAACTATTACAGTGGTTTTGATCCTCCTCCAGTATTTTTCAGGCTTTCAGCTTATGAACATGACATGCCGTCTTGTGATGGAAATGGTTGCACGAACTCTGTTTGCCCATGCATTGTGCTCGCCGGCGGCCGGACTAGTTCACCCTTTTTTTCACGAACGATTAAATACGCACGCATTTTTGCTCCACAGACTGTATGAATACAGGATCGAGCACAGCATGTTCCTCATCTTTTTGCACTGTTCCACAGTTATCTACACAAAAACCTGATAGTGCAGAAAGTCAACCGATAAATTCGACGGATATAGATGCAAATGAGCATTTACTCGCATATAGTATACTCCTATTTCTTTTTTCAATGCATGTAGTATAATTCTAGATATGTTCATTCGGTCCAAGTCGAATCATTCATGTAAAATATATTCTGGACAGTGAAGCCGTATACAGGGACTTCTCTGGAACGAATTTTTTTTAGGTAAAACGTTTATATTTACATTTATAACGGTAAAAGAACTGCCAAAAAAGAATAACGAAAAAACCTAATCTAATATTCAAAGTTAGGTTAAAATTTAAATTTTGTTAAAACTAGAGACTATAAATCCAACCAAGCGGCCAAGCGGGGCAATACTCTGTTGACGTCCCATATCCAGCTATCCATTTTTTTGTTTGAAACTTAATGTTTGTTTGTTCCAGCTTTAATCCTGTGAACTGAAATTAACGCACGATTTCTAGAACCTGAAGCAATCGTTTTCCATTAATCTGACGTCCACGAGTTGATTCTTGTAACCTATCTGTTCCCTCAGAAGATTGTGGTGTTCTGCAAACTCAGAACTGCATTTTCACCTCGTCGTTGCCACACAAACACCATCGTTCTGTAGTGGGATGTAGTGGCAGAGAGCTAGGTTATGTGTCATCTTGACCACTGGAGAGTTGAATCCTTCATAGTGATCACAAAAACTAGGGTGTTAGCGTCTCATGCCTTAGCTCATCATCATCGGTCCACGTCCGAGCATTCATACGCATATGATGCAGCCTTACAAGCGGAGAATCCTTTCACATCCTAAAAGACCGATCTAAGGGAGGATGACTATTCTCCCTTATAAGCTGCTCGTAGCTCCCTTCCGTAGCTGAGGTGGAACTAAAGTTACTAGCAACGCCCAATACCTAGGATCCTAACATAGGATACTACAATACTAGTCCGGTGTAATTTATCAATTTTATCTAAAAATAAAATTTTGTGTGACAGATAAAGGACTAATTAGTCCGTCAAGTCGCCGTCCTAATAAGTGTAGCTATGTGTCTCGTTTGTCCTCCTGACCACCGACCCCTTTTTGTTTCATGATTTTTGGTACCGTCGGCGATGTCACGAGAAGGACGTTAATGACGATCAAATTTGTGTGGTTCTGCTGCAAAGTTTTTAAGATGTTTTGTATCGAGCTTCTGTGCGTTCTCAAATCAAATTCGGTTTGTACATTTGTTTAACAGAAACGGCCGTAATCTCTTCGATCGGGAATGTGCAATACCAATACACGCAAAAGATAAAAGGAGAGAAGAGAGAAGTCTATCGAAATTCGAAATAGACGGAGCATAATAATTAACTTTGGCCATGGAGCACGGATATGTCCGTATCGCTGCAACTGGTGTGTAGTTGGGATTGAGATCCTTTAACGTTGGACTCTAACACGATCAGTAGTTCTGCTGCCGGTGGCCTCTCCCAACGGAGCACGCAACGAAGGAGACAAAAAAAATCGCCGCGTTTGCTTTGCCATTTTGCCAATGGATTGCTTAGCCGTGTGTGAGACTGCGTGCATGCATGGTCCCTCTCCGTAGCAGCGCAGCAAGATCCAAGCCTGTGGTGCAGATTTGCAGCCACGTGAAGCTGTGTGCTTCGACTCTTTCGGACCACACAATGGAGATACGTGGTCCTCCATCGATTGATTTCTACCTTCCTCCGGGTTTTCTCCGATGCAACTGTGGACACAGCTGGACTGCCCCGGACGGACCAACCAGCTCGCCCGCACGAACCGGCTATGAGATTATCTGAATTCGAATTGAGACTAACACGTAGACTCGATAGTGCTGAGACCCGTATATCAGTGACCACATCATGGTAACGTCGGTGTCAGAGAAACTACTTCCCACAAATCAGTGTTTTTGCCTTGGACACATGTCTGTAACTATCACCATCTTAACGTACACATCTCTGTAAATAAGGGTGTTTTGTTTGAGCTATAGATTTTAAAAAATTGTTACGAGCTATGGGTTAAGAACTGTTAAAAAACAGTTGTAAATGGTAAGATTTTTTTAAAAAAAATCTTGTGGCTTAACATATGTGAAAAAACTGCAATGTTCTTTTGTTAAAGTAGTTGAAAAAACATAAACAAGCACAAGCTCAAGCTCGAGCACAAACACAAACACAAACGAAAAAACTGCAATGTTCTTTTGTTAAAGTAGTTGAAAAAACATAAACAAGCACACTATAAGCTAAGACCAAGACCTATATATGCAAACTAAGCAACTATGCCTGTCTCAATATTATTAGGCGCACACATTCATGTGCACCGATCTCATTTCGTGTATGTATGTTAATGATTTTCAAGCTAACCACTAAATAACGGTTAACATTAACTAGGTTGATTTATTATTAAATCGGACCAGTAACAACGATAACTAAGCTGGCTGCCACTAATAACCGATGGAGATTTAGTTAACCTTGTCCTTGGCTTAGTACTCGTACATCCATCTAAGAGTTGTACAGTGTTCCTGACCTCACGTTACTACTGGTAATCCTACCATTTTAAATGCAACACAGTAGAATTGGCCTGGGCCGTCCGCTTATGACTAGAGATATTTTCGTCCGGAGCAGTAATTGGGGAGACATGGCATGTGTGAAGATGGTTGGCAAAAGAAAAAAATGCTTGGTACCATGGCATGTTGTGTCGTTCATTGCCATCTAATGCTGCAAAGATGTTGGCTGGCTGGCTGGCTTCATTAGTGAGCCCGTGAAAGAGACGTTGCTACCATCAACAGTGACAAATTCAGAACAGAAATTATCAGATCTCCTATATATACGCTACCAACACATATAATATATTAATACTCTAACTATCAAGCTAACAGTATACAAATTATAAGTTTTATCTGGTGTCCCAGACATCACGTAACCATATAAGGTGTCTAAGCTCAGCTCATAGAGAAGCCAGAATGATATAACAGCTTATGTGAGCTTCTTGTTTTCTGAGCTAGTGCACTTGTCAATTGTCTGCCACCGTAGCTAGCAAAGGCGCATGCTACTGGTACATACGCGCAAAACAAAGAGAAGTGATCCGTAGATTTGGTAGATTGTCACTATCAACTGTATTCGATACCCGCCCCCTTTCACGTCGACAACGTCCAAGTCGGAAGTACTGGGAATCGTATCATCCATACAACCGTATCGTAGGATACAAAATCAAGAAAAGATTTTACTAACACGGTAACACGTTTGTTCTTCGTTGTATTTTTATACTCCTACTATAATTTTTTCTGTTCGTCCGTGTGTAGATGCGTATCTGCAGTAGAGCTAGGTAGGAGGAGAAGCGACACGGCCACACGGGGGCAGCCACAGAATCCGCTCTCTCGTGGTCTGCCTGCCACACACACTCTTGTCCGGGGGCCCACTAGTAGGTGATCCCCCACAACGACAGGGCGCATCCATTCCAGGACGGACGGGTAGGCCCACCCCGGAGGGGAGGGAATGCAGGTGGTCCCCACTACACCATAGCGGACTCGCGCCTTTTCACGCGGCTTCTGTCTTCTTTTCCGGTTGCCCGTTCTACACAACACAGCAGGGTTAGGCTTAACACCACAGCGGCTACAGCCTCCGTGATTTTTCCTTTCTACAGTCTCAGTAACAGCAGTTTTTAGTTTTTAGACTAACTGTTAGTCGTTGTAATCAGACCAGTTACTATTAAATTGATCTATACGATCTCGATAATCAATCAGCCAGTGGTTTGCAAAACTCTAAACAAGAACAATAAAATCGTGTTTATCGACTAGATAACATGTTTCTAGATTGTAGATGTTTAGTAATAATCGAACTAGAATGCTAACAGCTAGGGCCAGTCCTAATCTAGAGGCAGAGGAGAGATCATCTAGACCCATAAAACATAAGATTGAAAACAATGCATGCATATATATATATATATAAAAGCTATAAAAACAGATCAAACCAACTGTTGGCGTAATCCTAAACTATACAACAGGTTTAAAATTTCAAGAACCTTTAAGGGTTCAAAATGTTAGCTAGGGTTCGAACAGAGCTCTAAGCCTCAGAATGGATAATAACCTTAGAGCAAGAGTTGTATTGATTATTACTCAAAGAGTTTAATCCCCTTCCCTCACAAAGGGATGGGTATTTATAGACACAATTACTATAGGGTAATACGAAGTTACCCCCTACACCTAACCGACTATTACAGTATGAATAGTAAATTTATATAAGGGTGGTTTAGTAACCATCCGTGTGAATGAACCCAAACACACGTCCTGCCGGAGAGGATAAGAATACCGTGGCTTCGTTCCCCGTAGGTCGTAGCGTAGTGCGGAGCACGTTACATGCCTGCCCACCACCTTGCTTCTCTTCTTCTCCCTGGATTTCTATGGATCGGCTGATCGGGGCAGCCTCTGGCTGTCCCTCATACGTTAACGACTTTAGTACTCGCTCCGGCATACTTAGGCCCGTTTGGTTACAGAGACTAAACTTTAGTCCCTGTCACATCGAATGTTTAGATACTATTTTGGAGTATTAAATGTAGACTATTTACAAAACCCATTCATAATCGGTGGATTATTCGTGAGACGAATCTAATGAGCCTAATAACGCAATGATTTGACAATGTGATGTTACAGTAAATATTTGCTAATCATAGATTAATTAGGCTTAATAGATTTATCTCGCGAATAATCCTCCGATTCTACAATTATTTTTATAATTAGTTCATATTTAGTCCTTCAAATTAATGTCCAAACATCCGATATGACACGGACTAAACCTTAGCCCAATAATCCAAACACCCCATACTGTCACAGTCAGAATGTCTGGATGGTACGTACGGACATATACAAACAAACCCAAGCCAAATGTCAACGGCAATAATCATTCTACAATATAAAGTACGAAGCACAGGCCATGCCATTCATTTATCGTGTTTTGATTCAATTATTCTCAATTAATTATTTAAATTTTTTAAGTATTTTATAAAATTCTATAATAATTGTTTTCATAATAATGAAAAACTATGGATGTACCTTAAGCATTAGCCGTTGTACCCCTGTCTCTGTGCCCCTGTTTGTTGAGGGGTAGTAGCAGCTAGGAACTGAATTTTTCTTCAAGTTGCAAGCCGGTCTATATCATAAACCTGGATTTTTTATGATTTTTTTTACTTTATTATGTTGAGTATCTGATAAGAAAGGGAAAAAATCACCTTCTCCATGTTCCTACCGGTCGTGTGCAGTTATTATATCTTTTGTCACGATTTGTCAAAAACATAGGAGGACAAATAAACTTTGCATTCTATCTTGAAAAATTTCTTAAACGGTATTATAATTGTTAAGAATTTAAAAATATAATTGTCGTTGATTGTAGTGATCTTTGTCTGTTAATAACACATCGATAATATATTTTTAACCGATAAAAATTATAACGACACGTTTCCAAATTTAATAAATACTATGGGTGAGTGATGCCCCCAATTGTGTGTAGTAGGCAAGGAATAAACCTGCACTCATGCAACAAGTAACTCCTTTGTCTTTCATGCTTACTTTTCAATATTTTTTATGACGACAATGCAAATGCATTTTTTGAGTGCTTTATGGTATAAGCAATGCCTTAGCCTCTTCCCTGGATCAAGCATATATTTAGTTCGTCTCGTGCCCTATAAAATTACACCACATATAACAATATAGCATTCTCCAGCATCCATAAATCCACACAACAATGGAACCATATGTTAGTGAGCATACAGAGCCGTTATATCATGCTCCACACATCCGACCATCTCTGAAACGGTTTCGTTTAATGGTCAAATTTCGCCCCTGAGCAATAGCACAAAATTCCATGAAATTCAAAAAAATATCATAATTCACCAAAAAAATAAAATACAGATAGATGTTTCTTTTTAGATTTCGTGCCGGATCAAAAAGCTCTAAATTGCAAAATTTTGGTGAAACTATAGACCCTGCCACCTCGGTGTGAGATACTAGGACATATTTAGAAAGCTCCTGCTATCTGCAACCACTCTAGAATCTGAAACTTCTTCAACAAAAAAGATTACGGTTTGAGATTATAAAACTTAATAGCTATATAATCTAAAAATAAGCTAGGGAAGTTTTAGATTCTAACAAGCAACCGGTGACTATCTAACTTATGAGAATATAGAAAAGATGTTGTTTTCATTTCTAAATTTAGCGGATATTAAGTTTTATAATTTAAAATTAGAATATAAACTGTTTAGAAAAGTTTCATATTTTAAGAGTAACCATATGTACCAAAATCTCTTCCAAAAATACAGAAGGAAAAAACATCAAGTTTTGCAAATTCTTGCTTGACAGTATGTTCTTACCATCTAAAGCTGACAAAGCGGCCCACGAGCAGTCACGGAGCTTCCTCCCCAGCTTCGCTCCGTATCCGTATCCATATAACCTTCTGTCTATAAATAGCGGCGGCGCAGCTTGTACCTCTGAAACGAGTTCGCAACCACAACCACCAGACCAGAGGCAAGGGCAGAGCGACGTCATGGTCAAGATCAAGATGCCCTCCCTCTTCCGCCGCTGCAGCAGCGGCTCCAAGTCGCCGCCGCAGCAGCAGAAGCAGATGCAGGCCGACCAGTCGTCCGGCGTGGGGTCCCCCGCGCGGACGCCTGAGGAGGAGATTGAGCGGGTGTTCCGCAAGTTCGACGCGAACGGCGACGGGCGGATCTCGCTGTCCGAGCTCGGCGCGCTGTTCGAGAGCCTGGGCCACGCGGCCACCGACGACGAGCTGGCGCGCATGATGGCCGAGGCGGACTCTGACGGCGACG
>KE372641.1:593866-622081 GCA_000418225.1 Zizania latifolia | reverse complement strand
GGCCAGCAGGTCGCGGTACGGGAACGCCGACAGCACGTCGATGGCGGCCTGGTCGAGCCCAGGCCCAGCGCTAGCTCCATCCTCGTGCAGGCTGAACAGCTGCTGCAGCTACCACTCCGGCGCCCAAACAGGCGAACAGATGGGCCATTTCTGTGCCAGGCCAGCCCAAACACGGCCCACTAACCGGGCCGGGCCATGTTGGCCCACGTGCCTACCAACCAGGCACAGGCACGGCCCATGTATGGGCCAGGCTGGGCCGTGCCACGAGCCGTGCCAGATTGCCGTGCCACG
Organism: Zizania latifolia; assembly: GCA_000418225.1. Classification (NCBI taxonomy): domain Eukaryota; kingdom Viridiplantae; phylum Streptophyta; class Magnoliopsida; order Poales; family Poaceae; genus Zizania; species Zizania latifolia. The sequence continues at coordinate 621,790 of KE372641.1, read as the reverse complement.
GGCCGGCCCAAAAAAGCCCGGCTCAAGTCCCAGCTCTGTACCGGAGCAGAGGTGTAGCTCTGTTCATGTTCTACTCAACTGAAACTATACTTTAAGAAAAAAATGTTTATTTCTCATTTTCAAGATTTAAAATACGAAGCTATTTTTTGAGAGTGGCAAATTATCAAATTGGAGTCAATATCCACCAAATTGAAATGTATATTTGAAGAGTTGGTTGCACATGAATCAAAATGCAGAATCAAACTAGTTTTTTTTTTTACAATGCAGCCCTGGCAACAGTAATGGATGAGTAAAACATTACTGAAGTTCGGAGTCAGAACATCGGATGTTGGAACTTCCCAGGTTGTTTAAGGTTGAAAATAGTTGAGTGCTTCTTCCATTCTTGTATAATTTTCTTTCAGATCAAGGTGTACACCGGACCATGGTTACATGGAGTAGCTAGTGACCACGAAGGGAGAAGGAAAGTAGGGAATATTCTTGAAAAAATGGGCGGAATTGGGGGAATTGTTGTTAGTATAGAGCAATGATTGGCATGCCGACGATATGTATGTAACCACTATGTTTATTTGAGATTTTTTAATTCAGTTTATTGTCTGAAAATCTAAAAATTGAACAAAACAATTTAACTCAATTTAATCTAGTCCTAGTAATCTAGGATCCTGAAAGCGATAGATTCTTAAAGTGTAAAATGAAATTTGCACATAGCAAGATTTCACAGACTTTCAACACATTGTAATTGAACATAACCATAATGTTATATTATAATTATTCACCGGCCATATATAAGTGATATTAGTTTATTTATTTTTTGTTGGCTCACAATAGCTTTTACGGCTTAATCAAACAAATTCATAGTTTTTTAAGAATCTATGGGACTGATTGTTTTAGCTTCGGACAGATACAGCTAGAATATAAAACTGAAATAAATAGTCTAAATTCTAAATTCTGGTATCAGATTATAAGAATTTCGTAAGCTGAGAGACAACAGCTGAAATAAACCTGCCCGGGACTCAACAAAATAAAACTCGTGTAGTCGTGATTGCTTAACTAACTGATGAGCGGAACAAACGGTAATATGATATGATTTATGCTTACCCACCTACCTAAACCTGAATATACTAGGGCACGAAACGGCAAGGTCTTATGTAATTTTTGTCAGAGTAACCTGAATCCTGGCTCTTGCCGATATCGGTGTCAGATGACATGATACAGTAGTACTACGTTTGCTCTTAAAAATCAGGGAGAAGTTGGTCTCCACATGCATGCTCCACGTGGGAATGCGAGTTTGCGACCATCGTATGACAGAAAGAATATCCTAATAACACCCTGTCCAGATACTTAGTCCCGGTTCAAACTACACGATGGATTATAGATGAAACTTAGTTTATAACAATTATTTAAGAGTTAAAATGAACAAACTTAATATTAAAAAGTTAATAAAACAGCTTCAAAATATATTTTAAATATTTTTATATAAAATTATTTAGGAGAAATTGTATAGTTTAGGAGCTTAGAAATCATGCACACCATCGGGCCAACAGTAAGGGGAGCGAGCGCCCTAGCTCCCAAAATACAGAGCCCCTCAAGGTAGCTGCTAAATTTTATGTATTATATTACTATACGTGAGGGTTTTTTCATAAATCTATTAAATAACTATTGATATATTCAATTATGTCAAGTTAGCGTTGAGTTCAACATATTTCTTAATGCGTATATCCTAAAATAGGCCTTAGTCGCGACAAGACACGACACAATAATCATAATACGGTGGTATTTTTTAACGGGGCCTACGTACTTAAGATAGATAAATATCCTAACATCCATGATATATCCTAACATCCATGTGCAGTTTGCGCGGCCAAGCATGTGCCAAGCCGTACTGTAGCTTGAGCGAATACGCGTTTATTAGGAGATAGCTCCATCGTGGCGTGGATGCCAGACGAGACGCCGTGTATTAGGGATGACACTGCTCCGTCCGTGCTCCGGCCGGCCGCCGATCGGCTCCGGCGAACAGCGAGGGCCCCAACTCGGCGGAGGAAATGGTTCATTAATTGCACCTGTTGGCTGTGGGCTGTGTGGGCTTTGGGCAATGGGCACCGAGAGAGAGAGCAGAGAAGAAAAGCGTACTGTTTGCTTTGAGATTAGTGCAGCGACATATCGGATTGCGCGTGTTTGGTTGGAGAGAAGAAATGGTTTTATTCTACTTTTTATGATAAGATAGTTTTATATTATTTTAGGATTTAGGATATTGGTCTCACTGTTATTCTTATGTTCTAAGTGATACTGTTGTGTTTTATAAAATTTTGCGTTCTTATAGTATCTGAAAAAATAATCTTATATCAAAGTTACTCGATCTCATCTACTAACTAAACTTCCAGCTGAGACTGGGCAGCTGGGGAACGAGCATGGGCGGCGGCAGCTTGGGCGCCGGCGTGCCGTACCACAAGTTCGTCCACTTCGCGATGGAGGAGACCCGCCTCCGCACCGCCCTGACCCCTCACCCCTCCCAGGTTCTTCTTCCTACCTCAACTCGTCCTCCTTTCACCTTCAGACGAAGCGGAGCTGAAGGTTTTCTGTCCATGGAGAAACCTAGCTCATACTGTAGTTCGGTAGACCGCCTACGGTTGCTTGCTGATGTTTGTCTACGTAGCTTTTGCTGTTATCTACCTGGCTCATCAGCCAGGAGGATTACCGGAGATGTCCTCAGTTTCGTGAATTTTCAGTCCGGAAGAAATTGTAGTGGGTCTGAACTACTGCAACCATGTTGTAGCGCTTGGTACTACCTGCTGAAATTTTGATGCGCACGACTTGATTGTAGTTAGGTATTGGGTGGGAATCATAGTAACGGTGTGTGTAGCTGATTAGCCTCCTCTCTGAATGAATCCCTCGCCAACAACGACCGAAGCATAGCCATTGTTTATTTAGTCACAACCAAGTGACTGCGATTTTTTGTTTTTCAGTTAGGAGTCTCTCGGACGTAACACTTTTAACCTGTGATGATACTAAAATACGAAGGAAATTATGTTATCGGTAATTCTAGCATCAACTAATATGTGCATTCTTTTGTTGGTGCTGTCACTTTGGCTCCAAACAATGTTGTAGTGAAGTGGGAACTGATGATATAACACATGTTTTGGTATTATCTGATACAACACTGTACTTTAAAAAAAATCATGTGAAGAAGCAGTCTACTAAGTCGTTCACATTTGATTCTGCAAATATTAAATTTCGATTATCTATCAAAGCTACGTCTTCCAATAGGATCAACCATATCTCTAGGTCTTTTCACTGGTTCTCAGTTTTTCTGTCTCATTGAACTAATTGACTTTGTCTTGCTTTATGCTTCCAGGAAAAGTTCAAGATTATAAAAACCAATGATGATAATACAGATTTCAGTGCTCTTTCATTCAGTGCCCCCAAAATTAGACTGCTTCGCAGCTTGACAATTGAGAAGAAAAACTCAGTGCAGGTATTTCTGTGTTGGTGATTTCAGTTCAAGTTTTCCTGATCAAAACTCTGCCAAACTCCACTAAATAATGCCATGATGTTGCTTTTCCAGTAATTTTTTCATCATTATTTCCCCTACTAATATTTTCGTTGTTAATTTATCAAATTTGCTTCCTTAAACATTTTGTTAGTGCTAGTTCATTGCAATTTGGAGCATCTATTTTTCCGTCATATCACTATAGCAGGGTCCTCATGAAGAACATTTAAGTTTTTAGTTTGGTCTTTCACAAGAAACATCTTGTTGCTTTGAAAATATGGTAGGTATTTTACTTACTAGTAGTTACAATTGGAAGCCTCACCTATCCAGAAAGATGCTCTACTGTACTTATGATGCAGATGCCTATGCAGGTTCTTGATTTTGCTGCCTTTTCTGAACCTGAATACGATCTTCCTATATTTTGCGCGAATGCTTTTACAACTCCTGCACAGAGTATTGTTGTCTTGTAAGTGTGAGAAAATGGTTTCCATTGCAAACAAAAATTTGGCATACTTTCTGCAGTGCCTTAAATTGATGTAAATATGGCTTGAATGAACTATTCAAACTATCTGCAGGGACCTCAATCCTTTGTATGATACTACTGTATACAAAGATTACAAAGAGAAGTACTACAGGAATTTACTGCCTCTTGCACAGAAGTATAGCGAGGTACTTATATCTTGCCTGTCACCCAACCTATTACCTCATGAATCTTCCGATGTTAGATTTATATGTAGCATGATATCTTTATTTAGAAGAAATGCAGCTTCTTCCCTGGGGTGGCAAGATTACAAGCGAGTCGCTGAGGTTCTTCTCTCCAATCGTGATCTGGACTATATTTGAGTCAACTGAACGCAATCACAATGTTCTACTTTCAGCTTTCATGGATTACTATAAAGTAAGACCCCTCTGTTCTATTTTTTTCTCTCGAAGTGGTCAAGAGAAAATAAGAGATTTCAAACAAGTTCTGTGCTCTTTTATTATCTGTGAATGTCAGTTTTTGGATTGAATTTCTCTAAGAATTCTTTGGTGTGCAGCCATCAGTTCTAAATGTTCTCACCATGCAGGTCTGGGTTGAGTTAGTGAATGAAGCAATTGAAGAAAATGACAGAGCAACAATTGATCGTAACCGAGAACAACAACATAAATATCTCACATGGAGGGCTGAGAAGGTATGTTCTTCCACCCGAACATATATCGATTTAGGAAAGTATCATCACTGACTTGTATTAGAGTACTACTTGCCCCCATTCTGCTACTCCTTCATGGGTATTAAATTGTTTTGAAGAAAGATGTTATGTTAATCTTGTGCTTTATCCATGGGCAGGATCCTGGTTATCCACTTTTGAAGAAATTAATTGGCGAAAGCCGTGCCAAGGTTTTCTTTGGGTCATGACTGTATTTACACTTAGTTTTGACCTATATTTTGTGGTATTGTTTGGATTTTGAGTTACCCTATGGCCATGACAACCAGGATTTGGTGATGGAGTTTCTTTTCGAAGGAGTGAATTCTCTTGGAACAAAATCATTTTTGGACTATTTCCCCGAATATGCCCGTGATGATGGGTCAATCAACAAGAAAAGGAGTATGACAGGCAAGTCTTTCGAAACAAGGCCTTGGGATGCCAATGGAGAATTCATTGGCAACGCTGAAGCGCCATGAAATATTTGCTACGCCTTTGGCTTGGAGCATTTTCATCCATACTTAAGTACTGTTATTTTAGAAAATCGCATTTTCAAGCTCATATTCCTGGGCTTTGATTTGATAAATGACAGGAAGAGCTTAGTGGATTTGAATCTTGTATATTTGTTGCCTGTTTGCACCTGATGTTCGTCGTTAATCTGCAGAGGGCTGTCGTGCCCCTCGGTTGTTCGGACAGTGGACTGATCGCAGTTTCCTCAGAAACAACAGCTCCTCTCTACAATGAAAGGCGTAAAAAGAAGGGAGATTTGCTTTATGGTTATCGTACATATAGGTTAAGTGCACGCGCGGACAGAGGCTTCGGCTAGTAATATAGACACTGCTAGCGACTCGATCTGCCAAAGGGAAAAAAGGCTCAAGTGACAAGACAAACTTGGCTACTATCGCAGTAGACGCGAAAGCTGCATTTGCATATTTGCTTTGCCGCTGGCCGGCCGGCCGACCACCTACTCTCCCTCCAAGTTGCAATTAGGAGTAGCAAGCAATGCACAAGCACTTTCCCTGAGCTTTGGAGCAAGTTCTAACCCACTTGCTGCCATGTACCTCATGACTTTACGCTCTTACCAACTTTTGCAGATTGGCATTGCGTTGCATGTTGATGAGTTGATCAGCACCCGCAAACTGCTAATAGATTTACTACACTTGTAAGGTCTATTTTATCGTTAGTTTCAATTTTAAAAGATTAAATTAATACTTTCGATTAATCATAAATATAATCCATCTTTTTTCCCCCTCTGGGTGGGCGGCGGCCGGCAGCAGTAGACGTAGAGCACCCACACCGGCGCCGCATCCATGTCAGTCGCGGGCACGCGGCCTCGTGGGTGGCGGCGGGCATGTGGTGACCACACGTCCACACCGGCGTCGAACAAGCCAAGTCCCGACGCCGTCTCGTGCCTCGCCTCTGACTTGTCACGGCGTCAGCGTCTCACCATCTCGCCTGAGTGGCTCAGTGCCATCTCATTCAGTACCACGTGAATCCCAATCAGATCCCTCCTCTCTTGTAGTTCTGCTTTAGATACGACCCAATCACCCCCATTGCTTGTGGAGATCCTCAAATCCTCATTGATTTAATTTGTATCGTGTATGTGTTATGTTACTTGGTTTGTGTTTTTGTTACTAAATTATCTAAGAAACATATGATCGTATAATATCCAAAACAACAAAACAAGTAGAAAATTAATGATTTGTTACTATCAAGATGCCTATATTGTTACTTCATGATAATGACATATAGTACGGTTTAAATCAATGATATGTGGATAAATATAAAGATAGAAAAAAAGAAGCAGAAAATTATTTAAGTTTAAATTAGAGTGACAAATAATCAAAACCATTTATTTTAAATATTAAATTATCAAATCATCAAATCTCCTACTATGAATGAGTTGGTTAGATTGATTATGTTGATGACGATGCAAAGTAGTATTATTAGTTGCAAAAATTTGGAAATGCTGATATATGTTTTACAAAAAAAACTAGCTGGTGCAGTCAAAGAAGTTTTCATAATCTAATAAATATTTATTACTGTATTCGCTCCGGTTCTGTTCGTATTCTGTATCGTTCCTATACATCAATAAAACCAAATATGATATAGGTAGTTTCCGTCGTTTTTCGAACGACAAGCGTGGCGGGGACTTTTGTGATGGTCAGGATCACATGCGATTCGAGACTCATTGGGTTGCATTTGCCCTTGTAACCTTGTCTCGTCGCCATGGAAACGGCCGGGAAAAAGCTGCATCCACGCTTGGGGAAACCGGCAAGCAAGTTCGCTTATTTTAACTGGAGCGAGAGTGTTCTTAAAAGCTGATAAACAAGACAAGTTGCAGGCTAGCCTAATCTCCTCGCATGGGAAGTCGGAGCCAATGTGACTGATGAGCATGCAAGGTAGCAGTATCAGAATGTAGATGAACAAGACCTGTCAGGCGTCAGGCTATCATTCATGTACTCCACTGTACTAATGTCTACTGGTGATACAGATGTTCCCTCTGTAGCCTGTAGGGTCAAAATTCAAAAACTGCATCACAGTGCAGAGTACTCTTCTTTAGCTCTCATTTTTTTCTTCCTCCAAACAAAAGTGATCTGCTCGAGTGAGCTCGACAGAACAGCTTCACAGTTCACAGATCAACTGGCAGCTAGCAATCGTGGAGCAATTTCCCCCAGCCAGAAGGCAAAAAACTGTCAAATATTGTAGAGCCTAGCAGACCAAGAGAGCGGTGTTAGTCAATTACAATCGGTGCTACTATGCCTGGAGTTCCACCAAGAAGCTCCAAGGCAGCTAGCTTACCAGGGTACCTTCTAGGAAATTGCTCAAACCTAACTCATTGCCGGATGGTAATCACAAAGATGAACTCAAACCTGTACTGAACAGTAGCTGCTTTGCCATGACTGCAGGTTGACCACTTGAGATGTCCTCGTTGCCAGGTCGTCATCTGCATGCTCATTCTCTTGTCATGTTTATTCAGAATTAGTGTACGACCATAACTTGAATCAAGCACTAGATGGGGCTGCTAATCATGATCCGGGGTCAGGTTCATCGCACGGTAAAGCGTCGCTTGAAGCATCAAAAAGGAAGGAAAAGGCGGCACTGCACGCTTGGAAGGTGACTGCTAGTACTTGTTAATTGAAAACCTACCACTGAGTTTTCTTCAGAGAAGAACAGAGTTCTTTTGAACAGCAGTGGAAAAGGGCAAGGTTAGGTCTGAAATTAGCACTCAGCTTTCTGAGAAAGAAAGAACGACAGTCTGATGAAGTGGCGTATCCATCCTCTTCAGGAGAAAATGAACCATTAAGTGATGAAACCAGGGGCAACCACATATGGCGTACCATGGCCAGAACGTCTTCTCATCACTGATTGCAAAATTTACAGGTCATGGGCCTTATCTTGCAACTTGCCCAAACATATCTGATAAGCTAGAATAGACAGAAACAGTGGGCACCTTTTAAGCAGCAGCATGCCAGCATGTATGCCAGTGTTTGCTTAATCACTGAAGAATTACACTAGTCAAGCCTAAACTCAGCTTCCGGTTGGTAATTACCATCGATGCAAACTATGCTGGTCTTTGCTAATCAGCAAATCAGTTACACATTGATGTCACCAAAACAGTAGCCGTAACTCTTACTGAAAGCAGCCAGAAACAACATGCCTGGTGCCTCAACGGAAAAGGATTCGAGTTGCTTGGTAAAAGTTGCCACGTTGCCATCACAGACGGTCTCGTCCAACATACGCGAGCTGGAACCTCCAATCATTCCACGAAAAGACAAAAAATTCCCCTGCTCATTCATTCATCGTTCTCCTCACCTCAATGCTAAGTAGGAGTAGTTAGCGTACTTAATTTACTACTACTACCATGAAGTCAGAAGATAAGAAAATTAGGTCATACATTAGACATAGTTTGTAGGTAACATCTAAAATATTGTGAAAGAGAGGTGGTATTAAATTAGTAATACATGTATTGAGATAGTTAGATATAGGATTAATTTATAGGTAAATGAAGGATTTAAAAAAGCATAAGGTCTAATATTAAGACTGTCGTAATATAAGTTCACCGGCATCAATGAGATGTGAAATTAAATAACATTGGTTGAGAGAGTGGATAGAGAAGTATAGATATATTTTAGGGAAAAAATTAAAAGCTAGATAATATCTATAATATGGTTTGCAGAGTGAGTAATCCATAAGATCTAAAGAATTTTAACTAATCCATAAGAGTAGCTCACAACGGATAGTCAGATACAACTCCGACTGTCCGACACAACAATGTCTCCTCAAGTTACAACTTAGCACAACCCAAGTAGTAGGATTACTCCTCAAGCTCGAAATTTGAAAGAACGAAGCAATTTGCCTTGGGATTACTCTCTTAAAGCCAGATTTTACAAGTTGGGATTGATTGGCTAATGATAATCGTTGTTGGATTAGTAGAGCACTTAATTAATTAGCGCATCGACTAGTGCTGGCTTTTACTAGCTTGGTGTAAGTGCGCGCCAAAAAGTGGAAAGAAGCACACGGCCAAAGCACCGGAGCCGAGCGCATCACGGCCGTCCGATCTCTTGGCGGGAAGGGAGGTGGAACCGAGCGGGACATGCCGCGTGGCGCCGTCATGGATCACCAGAATCTCGGGCCGTCCGCCGGCGCCGCTGCCGTGGTCGCCGTGGCGGCCATCATCATGCGGGCGAAGTCCTGGAACCCGACGAAACCGTCGCCGTCCGCGTCGACGCCACCGATCATGCGGCGGCAGTCGTCGAGGCTGCAGCCGTCGCCGCCGCCGAGGATGGCGACCATCACGCCACGGAGCTCCTCGGCCGTGATGCGGCCGTCGCCGTCGGCGTCGAACACCTTGAACGCCTCCATGAGCTCTTCCTCCTCGCTGGCCTCCGCCTCTGCGGCGATGGCCGCGACGGCGTCGAGCTCGTCGTCGGAGGGCTCCTCGTGGCCGAGCCGCCGGAGCACGGCCTCCAGCTCCCGCCGGGAGATCTCCGCGGGGAGCACGGACCTCGGCGTCGACCTCGCCATCGCGTCGTCCGACGAGTACGAAGACGACGCCGAGGCGAACGACGACGCCTCGCTGCGCGAGATCCCCCGCTTGCCGCTCCCGTTCTTGACGCCGGCGGTGGACAGGCCGAACCTCTTGCCGCTCCACGCCCGCTTCGGCGACGGGAGGGAGAGCTTCCTGGTCAATGACTGCATAGAGAGCTTCATCTCGCCGGGAATGAGATTTGCAGGGGAGGGGAGATTCGATGAGGATGTAGGCGGCGCAGGAGGAGGAGGAGGCGAAGGGAGGGGGAGATTAAAAGGGGGAGGAGGAAGTGGGCAGTGAGCTTCGTGGAAGCTTCGCGCCCTGCGATTTTTCGTTTTGTTTCGTTTGGTTTGGTGCGTCTCGTGGGGAGTGCTGCGGATTTATCTCTTCACCTGGGGACCTCCGGGATTAGCTGTGGCAGCGCCTGTGTGCGCGGCTGTCATGCCGTCATTCGGGGCCAAAACTGTGTACACCTCGCCTGCGTCTAAAATTAGCAGATTGTGTTGTCACTAGCCAGTAGGAGCCAACACCGGATGTCTCACGGGGAAATCAAGTTTGTTTACATTCTAATCCCTTCGTTCCTAAAAAATTGTTTTTAGTGATTTTTAAACATATTAGTGACGTTCAGAAATGATTTAGGTGGCACTGTTAATCCTGTTATTTATAATTTACAGTGAAGCTGATTGAGTAATGTAATTTAGTTAACTAAAGCCTAATAAGTATACATGTATTAACCAATGGGAGCAATTTAAAAAAGCAAGTTTTTGTGGGACAAATTTTGTATGCTAAAAATAAAGGTTGAATGCATGAAATATTTTGTCTGAAACATGAGTGATGTTGATTTTCTCCTCGTTCCTCAAACAGTTTTGTCATGCAAATGACATTGAGGCATTGATTAGAATTTAGCCTAGTTTATTATTTTCTATGGGTTGGTTCATATTTTTTAAAATGTCACTGATTAGAATTTGACCTAGGTTAGACAGTTATTCCTTTCAAAACTGTAGTTTTTTAAAAGAAACTCACACAGGCTCGGTTTTTGATGGAGTACAGGCTAATTATCATTCACATTTATGCTTACTGTTGCACCCGTAAATGTATAGCATAATCAGTTGCTACAAGTTTTCACGCTTGAAATACAGATAGAGAGACTAACAACCATATTTCAAATATGTAAATATTACTCAATCTAACAAATAATACGATAAAAAATATGATAACAGCACACACGATGAATCTATCGATCATTGCCGCAAATGATCTTGGGTGTTTGTGGAATGAACGAAGTTGGTCTTGAGTATGTTGGGTTCATCCAAACCAGCATAGGAGTACAGTACAGTACGTACTAGCTATATTGTCTCGAAATGTTAAATTATTAATAAATTTAAAAATATAATTTAATATTTGAAATTAATAAATAGATTTAGTTAAAAATACTTATTTTAAATATTTAAGTAGAAAATATAAATATATATGTATTGAATATTGTATTAATACTTAAAACTCTATTAAAAATAGAGGTCTCTTGTACTTTTTGTTTCATGTTAGCCTATGCTCTTAAAATACAAAGAGCCTTAGTTGTCATTGAGATTTTAGGGATGCGTACAGGACGCCTACATCTAAATGCACGATCCTGAGAAGGAAGGATAACCCTGTGATGAATTTTTATATGTGTAATCTCTTATATCCAGTTTCATCATTAAAGTAAGCTACCGTTCTATCAAACGGATATGAGGAAGTTCTATCCAATGCAAACCTATTGGGAAAAAGACTGAATAGGAGAGGACAACTAGAGTAGATAGGCTACACTTAGTGTATATATATAGCGAGAGGGAGTATTGTTTAACTCAATCCATAGTCGTATATGTACGTGCCAGTAAACCTGAGTAGGTTGTAAGTAGTAGTCACTCCATACAACGAACACGTCGGATCAAATCAGAACTAAACTTAACCCAAACAATTTTGAGCAAGCTAAGTCCCAGAGACAACTCAACTAACTCATCCTTAAGAAACATAGTCACACAAGCCAGTATATCTGATCGAATCCGAACTAAACTCGACTCAAATGATCTCGAGAAGTAAGTCTCAAAGACAATTCAACTAACTTATCCTTTTAAAAAAACATTGCCACACAAACCATACTAGATTAAATCAAGTCTGAGGTGTCAAACCTCTAAAATATAATATACTTATATCTAAATAATATATCAGCATCACACATGTTTATTAATTATTATTTAGAAGGTTCAAAACCTAAGTAAACATATTGTATTTCAATGCTAGCTTGTGACAGAGAGATTATCACGGTCTTTCGACAATACTGTTGAACATCTGGTTATTCGAAAAAATCTGCTGAACTTTGTTAGCTTAGCTAGTTGAGAAAAGGAGGATCTGAGCTGTGCGTCGTGTTAAGAAATAATCAGAATTGACAGGTACATCTGTATGTGTATGTACTCTTTACGCAAGTATATGTTTGGTGGCTGGTAGCTGTTCTGTAATAATAGCTAGCTACTGATCGATCGTAGAGTTTATGATTGAGGCAGATCTAACGCTTCTCTTTATCTAGCTGAAATTTGTAGAATCTATCGTTAATCATATACATGCACAACTTGGATACTGTTACCTGTAGCTTAATACAGGAATCAACATCACTGGCTGCAGTTACAGACTTACAGTAGCTGACATGCAACGCGAGGCTGGGTGCATCATATATATACACATTGTTTACTGGCAAAATAATTTCTATCTCGATCGGATATATGTACGTGCAGGGGTGAAAGAACTCAGGTTAATTTGATCGACATCGTCGAGTGGCCGCTGGGTGTAAATATTGTGGGCCGGGCGATGGATCGAGCTTTAACTGAGAGCCGCTGGGTGGCGACAATGCAGTTATGCAGTTGATGCAGGCATGGTACGAAGGGAGCAGGTGAGCCGCACAGCATCGCTGGATCGCTGCAGCGCTGGCGTACTGTAGGTTAGTGCTGCGACCAGACGAGACGAGTGGCACTTGCTGTCTCAACTGAGCCCACACCTTCGGCTTAATCCCTTTGAGACAGGCAGTGAACGATCGAGTATGTATTAAACTGATGTTTATAACAATTATTTTAGTGTTTAAACGAATAAATTTAATGTTTAAAAATTGATAACTAGTTTAAAAATGGTTTTTCAATAGTTTATATATATATATATTATTTTTTTAAAAAGCACACCATTTAAGATATTAAAAAGCATATCTGTACTTAAGTCATAATCCTGAAACGAACAGAATTACAACTAGTTTATGAATTATTCCAGCCCCCAGACACTTGTCAAGTTTTAAAATGGTATATATATATTTAAAAAAAATATCTATATAAAAGTTGTTGGAAAAATATTTTACAATGGTATATTAACCTTTTTAACATTAAATTTATCCATTCAAACCTGAAATAAATGTAATAAACTCAGTTTCTGAATTTCAAGTACAAAATCCATAATCCAGGTTCTGTTTTAAACCTGGCGTTACACGAAAGTTTGACAGCAACGATTCAGTCCCTGTACTCACGCACAGGTCAGTGATTGCGTGCGTCAGATATGCCACCCTCTGCTGAACTCTGAAATAATCGGTGGCATTGTGGCAACCCAAATCAACAGGCAGGCTTACGGCATACGTACGCGCGTGTTCCTGTGCCAAATCTGAAAAGTTGCCCGATCGTTAAAAAGTGAAGCGAGAGGACGATGTCACCTAAAAATTGTTATGTTAATAACAAAGTATCATTGGTCATATGTGGTTGTGACCCACGTTTATCTCGGGCGCGCAATGGGTGGAGATTGCCAGCACAGACTCAAACCGGCGAAACAACCGCGGCAGATCAGCGTCGTCTCGTAGCAGGCGTCGTGTGGCACGCGCAGCAATTGCCTCGCGCCCGGCCGTCCAATTCAACCGCCGCCGTGGTCATGGATTCCTCCTCCTCGGCCTCGTGCAACACTGCAATTGTGCAAAAGTAGTAGTTGCCGGGTCAGAGCCAGTGCGTCCATCTGACTGCGTAGCACCTTGTGACGACGGCGACCTCACCACTGACGGGACGGCCGCTTCCTGGATGCAAGCTATTTTGGCTCTTTTTAACTGGCTGCGTCGTTTTGGTGACGTCTTAGCGAATTCGTCAGCAACCACTGCTGCTAAAATCTCTGAGTGGCACTGATAAGCTATAGTAAAATAGAGAGAATTAAAAAAATTAAACTAATGTGATAGACTTTGTTAACTGAAAGATAGATTAAAGTGTAACATATGTCCATCCTCAGCAGCTTTGCCGCTGCCGATATTGCTATATTTATGTCGCATGAATTTTTCTTGTCAAAAAACAGTCGTTTCGCTGTCCACTTGATCTGTCTTGATACACGTTCTGGGCTTTCGATGGATTTATCCAAATCAGCGATGGCGACTTCGCCCAGTGGTCGTGATTAATTAATCTCCCATTTTCTTTATGATTTACGAACTTATTTAATTCTTTCTCCAACGCTGGACACAGATAGAATACTATGTAGGCCGAGAACTTGAGACACCAATTACGCAACAATGTGAAACCAAGTTGAATAAAATAAACACAAGAGAAATTACAAGGAACATAAACCAAGTTGAAATTATATTTTACCAACGCAAAAAAATTCATAATTATTTTTCTTCCACAAGGTTGAACTTTAAAGGAAACATGACGTCACACAAGGGTGTGCTCCTTAAAATTTGGGAGCCGAAAACTCAATTCTGATTTCTGCCGGCCCAACCGGACGCGACGAGCTGGACCACACGTCCCACCGGCCCACCATTTAAAAGGGACACAAGTCTGAAGTCCCACCTCACTCTCCTAGTCTCGTGTCGTGTCGTCTCCGCCTCCGCCTCCGGCCCTGTCGAGCGACGCCGCCTCCGCTGCTGGGGTTTAGGGTTTTTGCCGGCCACCATGCGCCACCTCTCCCGCCTCCTCAAGCACCGCCTGCTCCTCCCCACCTCCGCCTCCGCCTCCGCCTCCGCATCGGCCGCCTTCTCCACGTCGAAGCGCACCTACGCCCGCCGTACCAAGTCCGCACCGTCGCCCGAGCAGCAGGACGCGCGGAGCGACGCGGCCGCTCCCGCCGCGGGGGTGGAGGCGGAGACGCGGTCGAGCTGGCAGAGGGAGAAGCTCGCTAGCGAGCTCCCCCGGCCGTTCACCATCGCGTTCCAGCCGCGCTTCGCCAACGCCGTCAGATTGGTCGGCTCAGTCGGCGCGCCCGTGCAGCTGCAGCGGATGCCCGACGGCCGATTCTCCGCCGTATCGGTGCTCGTGCAGGAGCGCCACGCCGATTACCCCAAGTTCTGGTACGATCATCGCTTCCTCTCCGCACTCTGTGATCGTTTGTACTAGGCCGTGTTTGGGGCTGAGACTGAGGGAGGGTGCACATGTTCTAACACGAATCGTCTATGATTGCTGGTTCATGCTTTTGTTTCATTTGTATCACAAATGAATCAAGAATGAAATTTGGAATAAAATTATTTATATGTAGAACTGGGAATGGGTTTTACAACCTCTGGTTTGAAATGGTGCTGACTTGAACTGAAGATGGAAGACAAAGTTTCACTGTCTTCTTCTTCTGCCTCCCTTTTGCCCCAGAAATGCTATTCCACTTCAACTATTAAATTGAATGCTGGGCATTTTTTCGGCATCAAGGTATCGATGATAAAAGAATTAATGAGTCCTTGACTGTGCATATGTTGGCTGGAAAGTCAAATGTCACAGGAAACTGTAGTAACAATTTCCTGGAAGATCGCCCTGCCATTTTCGAGCTCCAATGGAACACGCTCAACTTTTGTGGCCAATAACTCAAGGCTGAAAATGGGCAACAATTGTAACATCAGTGATGACTAAGCTTGATTGCACAGATCTGTAAAGTTCCAGTGATCGGCACACACTGCCTTGCCTCATTTCTAGTGTAGTTTTTATACTTCACTTGCTGAATTCCATAAAAGGAAGTAAGATCTTTTGCAAGTTTAGTGTTCACATTTCTCAGATTTTTCTGTGCTTGACTTTATTTTCAGGATCCCCGTCATATTCCAAGATGACTTGGCACAAGTAGCTGGATCTCACTTGCAAGAGAATGACCTTGTTTATATATCTGGTCAATTAACTGGAGACGTCCCACCATTCGAACTTACGGATGGCCAAGCAAACATTCAGGTATGTAGCTACTGCCTACTGGATGTACTGTGTGGTTCAATATAAAGTTCTTGTTGAATAATATTAGCACCAGGAAATTATCTTCTATTCTTTTCTGTGCAACACATGTTAGCACTTAGCAGTTCCCTATTTCTGTTTCATACTTGGTCATATTGAAACCTTTCTGGTTGATTCAATATTATAAACTAGATATACATCAGATGATGGCTACTCCTATCTACACATGTGTCCTGAACCAACTGCTACTTGGCATTGGTATTTATTGGAAAGAACAATGCTACCAAATGTTTTATAAATAGAGAGAATAGACAATCTGATATGAGACTGCGAAAATTTAATTAAAAATTGAGTGGATTAGCATGCTATATTTACTGCATGACTCTTCAAAATATTTTTATTTGGTGATTAAAGTTATCTATATAATTCTTCTATGAATTTTTTCTTTGCCGAGAATAATAGATCACGCAGCTCTCTTTTGCCTCATCATTAGATACATTAATTTAAAGTGGACAGTTCTTGTTTCCCCTCTTCTGCCTCTTGCGCTATATAATTATGTTTCATAATTTTTTTATATGGTTGGCTGAAAACAACTGTTTCACTGGTGACTGGTTTATCTGTTTTAGGTTTTAGCACAGTCGCTGTCATTTGTTGGTAGTAAAGCAGTTGAAGCAGGGTTTATCAAGGTTTTTGAGGCTGAAAAGAAAGTTGAAGCAAAACAATTCAGACCTAAATATCAATCAGGCACAGTTTCAGGTACTGGATTTATCACTCCCAACTAAATCCATCTCCCAACCCACTGCTCCATTCTGCCATAAGTTTATCTTTGTCACTATGTATCACTGATAAAATCGTAACAGCGTTACATTTTTGTTCGCTGTGTTCATGTTGGGGTATTTCCTTGGCTGTAAGTTGGGAAAAAATGGGGGCATGACTAACAAGCAAGTTCTTTATGCCAGGCCATCTTTATCCAGATGCCCAGTTTCATAGTATTGTCTCAAGTGAATGAGTTTGAACATCTCATCCTGATTCCCGAGTTCCTGAATCCTGACTAGAATCCTAAAATCAAATACTAAAACTAAATCAGATCCATCTTTTAAGAAAAAGTTGTGCCAAGCACCCATGATTTGTGGTATTTTTAGCAGTTGCTCACCAGTACTGATTCATGCACAGAAGGTTTAGCTGATGCTTCAAACACTGATTGAAACTGTGAACAAATGTGTACATCACATCATCACAGCACACATCAATAACTTATGAACCATATGTTATACAGGCATTATATCAATTGCACTTTGATAGTACATAAGAGAAATGCATAGTAATGTTTTGTATATTTAGTTTTTTTTTTTGAATTATGCTTTCCATTGGATATGATCGTGTCTTTTCCAGTTCTTTTTATGACATTATAATTCTCAGGTCGCAGAAACACGGGGGATAAGTTAAACAAACTCTGGAATGATGTTATAGCTAATCCTCAAGATTGGACTGATAGCAGGGCTCTGAAGGAAAATGGATCTGTGAGCATGATATTCATCTAAATTTGTTCTTATTGAAATACAGCCTGTTAGCTACTCAAACTCTACTTCTGATTGGAATGCAGAGAAGTCCAAAGTACCCCGACTTCAAGAACAACGTATCAGAAGAGGCAGTCTGGCTCAACACTGCACCAAAAGCAGTGCTGGAAAAGTTGGATGATTTAGTATTCAGTAGTGGTTTGAGTGTAGGAAAAAAGGACAGGCCTTCTGGTGGCTTCATGGGCAAAGGTAAAAATTGAACATTTTGACTCTCCTTTCATTCATTTTGATTTCTGGACAGTAACAAAAATTAGCTGATACAGGTTCAAACTGGGCGAAGAAAAGTCAAAGTGCTTCCTCTTTGTCAAAACAAAAACTTGAAGGCTAGTACAAGGATTTTCTTTTGTTCCCTGGGAGTTCATTTTACCATAAGACAAATAAAAATGGTTTGAGAAGTATCCACCTTTATGATTTGTTCTTGTAAAAGCTGCTCAATGTCATCTTTTCATCCTGCTGTTCTGCTTGAGCTGTCATTGAGTGTCACTAGGACATTAATCATTACCTTTCTGCAAGCTATCCTATTATCATGTTCAAGTGCCCAAGATGTGCGTGGAGACCTCATGGTGCCAATGCTGCTGCTGTTTTTTATTCCTTGATCACACATAGTGATGCATTAGTTTTGTTAGATTACTGTATTTTTATACTCCTTGATAGTTGTATATTTGGTTAACTGCACTACTACATGGTGTGTGGGCTGATCCATCATATTGTTTCCAGAGGATTTGTGGCGAGATCTGGTGGACAATCCTGGAAAATGGTGGGATAATCGATCAGACAAGGTGAGTCGCGAGGAACTCATTTAATTACAATGTTTATTGTTCCCTGGTTGGTGCTAAACGTTGCAGTTATCTGGTTCGATGTGCAGCATACAGCAAAGTATCCTGACTTCAAGCACAAAGAAACTGGTAAAGCTCTGTGGATAAAGTCCCAGACACCTAAATGGGCTCTGGATGCGCTGCCACCGGTGAAACCCAAGGCAGCTTTTAAAGGAGATAGAAAGCAAGAGACCCTCCTGTCATGATTTATACGAGACTGCATCAGTGGTAAGCCCTTCCCCGTGCAATGTGCTGTACCTCAGCATTATTCCGTGTACTAAAAATGTTATAGTCGCCTTGAAGTGCTGGTTCCATTTCTTTAAGATGTCAAGCAATGTCTGCTAACGCCTGCTTCAGGTAGGTACCAGTAAACGATTATTTTTGGCTTAACCACCACCGAAATGTTACCGGAAGCCACACGGGCCAGGCTTCACTAATGTTATGTTAGTACCTATATAGTGGTCTGTTAAAAATTGATGCCAATACATGTCATATCCTGGACTTCATTTGATCCCCTTGAGCATTTTCAACCGCCCTCATATATTCATATAGATAGCCCCCCCAAAAGGTTCATCTCTGTCTTTCTTCGCTCTCCAACTGGCTCTTAATTCTCATCCCTTATATTTTAAAATGTCCTATATTTTGTTGATATCTTAGAAATAAAAAAGACAAAGAAAGGTGGCTGAATAGGGGATGAGATTAGGGCTCCCATAAACGAGAAAAGTGGGAGATTGGAGCTCCCTAAAATTTTTTATTTATATATTTTTAATATACAAAAATATGTTTTCCTTTTGAAAATTTACAAAAATAGCTTTCAATCACCCTCTGGACGTGACCCACCCGTAGTTTTTTAAACTGTCCTCCAGGAGGGCGGTTTTTGTGACTGGCAGCGTGGGTTCGTTTGCTTAGCTAGGGATCAAGGTATGAACTTTAACGGGGATTTTTTTTATGTGAGCATATATGTAAGTGAGCTAGTATTTTTTATCTTTTATGGAGAAGGAAATGTTTGTTATGTTCCAAATGGGGTAGAATTGCCTCCTTTCAAATCAGTGTCAAAAGGCATTGATAGGTTGGCTGGAAGAAGCTGAGTCGGCATACAACTGGTTATGCGAGGTTTTTGACCCAGTTTCGTAGATTGAGAGGGAAGACGAGGAAGCTGCTGAAGATGAATCGTCGGATGAATCACATCTACCCTGGTTGAACTATAACAAATATTTTCCTTCCCCATGAAAGATCACAAATACTAGGTTGAGCTGCCTTTGGAACAAAGGGAGCTCTTGGGGGCCACTGTACGGTTTGCCATTATGGGACTGGCTCCAGCAAGACATCTGCGTCCTGGACTGGACTGGATGCCTGGAAATACAATAACTTTGATATAATGGGCCTACCTTGACTGGCCTATGTACACTACCTTGGTCATATAACCTTACCTCTTTAGAAATGTTTGATGATTCGTTCAAAATTCTGAGCCTTACCGCCGACCTTGCATAATGTAGTTGTGCGGCTATCCTTACCTATCTGTTTCAACTGCTTTTACTGCCATTCGCAATAGAAAACAGAAGCACTAGGCTATATTTGTCAATCGGCCAATGGAGTTTTGGAGATGGAGCAATAGAGCAACCTGGTTCGTGCTAGGTTACAGTTTGTGTTTTGCCTCCTTCAAGATGTGGGATTCCAATCATGATAACTGTCTTGTCACGTTGCGTCGGTGCTAAGAATCAGGAAGGATCTTATCATCAGAATGAAAATGATGACAACCTGGTGGTCGTTGTAGCACTTTGGATTGCGTTTGGTTCAGCCTATTAATTAAAACAAGTTGTGAAGTATGGAAAAACTACTATAAGCTATGAGATATGAAAAATCTGTTGTGAATCTGTTGTGAGCTCTGAAAAAATGTGAAGTTGTTTGGTTAGAGTAGCTATGGATTCACAATAAAACGATATAATGAAGCTTAACAAAAGGAAATGATGATTTCATACGTAAGTTAATAGCAAATAAAATGAATTCATGCTAACACAAACCAAACCATGAAGTTGTAGAATATAGGAGATAAATAACTTTTACTTTAAACTGGCAAAGAGCTGTTACAATTAAAAAGTTGGTTTTATTCGATACTTAGTTCAGCTTTTTAAGCTTTCTAATGAACAAAACACCTTTCAATCTTTGCCACCCCTTAGATGCTGGTAATGATGGTCTCTGCTACTGTACTGGAACCTAGCACACGGACTGTGCTCTACATGAGTACTCCTAGCTAACCCCGTTTCCGAGACGTGAGATGTCGCTGGAGATTGTAACATTCCCTTGGAAAACTAAACTAGAGAACCAAAATGTCGTTGTAGGAAGACCAGCGAAGCTAGCCACATGGCCCGGCTGAGATGTCAACTTCCAAGACAGAAGCGTAGCTATCAAGTGCAACCATCACCAATTGGTGTGCGAACATCTTATCTTCGGAGATGACCCAATATTCTCAGGACAATCACACCAAGAAGAGGAGAAGTGGATGCTACCACTCCTAGTTGCGAGTATGTTGAAAAGACTAGACCCAAAATGCAGCCCTCTCCGTTGCTTTCCAAGGCCATTTCGGAGGCTACGGGCCCAACCCACCCAACTCACACAACAGCCTGTGTCTCCTAAGTGCAGCCGTTGACCCAAAACCATTTTCTTCCTCCCCTCCTTCCCTATCATTGCTCATCAAACCTCACCTCCAAATGTTTGTATCTTGGCCGGCTTGCCTCCAAATGCGTGTCAATGTGTCATTGACTTGCTTTCTTACTCCTTTTTTGGAGGATTCCAGGTCTAATCCTTGGTGATATCATGTCCGATATTTTTGGCGTGATTAGGTTATAACACCACAAATCCGATAATCTTACAATGTTTGTTTTGCCCGGTCAGGTCCATATATCACATGGCTTACATTGACGCTGGCTAGTCATGCTTACACACTATCAACGTGAAGATTGATTTTGTAATAAATGCAACGTCATATGTGCTGTTAAGGAAAGGAGACGGGAAAAGTGACGATTGAGGAGTTTATGAAAGGATCTACTCATGATTTTTTTTTAATTTAGGTTGTTTAATACAACTCTATCTTTGATATTCATCGTGTATCTGGAATTTGTATAATATAATAGAGTGGATTTAACTTTTACCTTTAGACTAAAATAAAAACTAGATGATTTAACCAAATATCCTTAACCGACCTATAACTCTGATACAAAAAATTTTAAGCTAGATTTGATGAACTAAAAAATGTTAGATGTGAAGCTCCGCCCCAGCTTCACATCTCCGCCCCTTCGTCTGGTGGGTTTGATCATATTTGTTGCATGTCTTTTCTGTCTATCCCATCCATACATACGTCTATGTCAATGGCCTATGTGGAGGTCGTTTTTATCTAAATCTTTGGGTGCACTAGTGAGTAAGGGGATATTTAGGGTCATTACATGGGTCAATAAGGCCATCATTTTAGTAACAGTTTTCACGATAAAGGGGGAAGGATGTGATGCTGGTGTGACATGTTGGTCTCACTTTGTGTTACCAATTTGGGCTTCCCATTTTCTCTTCTAGCTTAGCTGCCAGTGAAAGTGCCATGCCGTTGGATTGTCTCGTAGATGTAGTTGACCACGAGATGAATAACATAGCCAGCAAAAAAAATATTACAAAGATAATGGCATGCACAACAGTTACCTCTGGATCCGTCCCATTGGCACACTAATGCTATTTACTCCAAGCAACTTGTATTAACTAGAAACACGTGAAATCTCGTTGTGAAAGTGCGAATTAAGATGGCTCGGCTAGTGACATGTTATCTTTCTTTTTGCAGATTAAGACATGTCATCTTGATGATTGACTGCTAGAGATACATGAATGATCCATCAATTTTTGGTGTACAATTGAGCCTGACAGTGTCAAGTCATCATGTATGCCGGCAGTTCTCCAGTTTGCTGCTCCTGACTGGCTAATCAAACTGGAGTAATTAATTACTCTTCAGACTCGTAGCGACAAAACCCCTCAAATTGCATATGGAGAGGACATGGCTACACCGTGGAAAAGGACGGGACCAACTTGTCACCTATCCGTAGATCTCATTGATTAATCTAGATCCCAACATCACCAATGTGAAATGCAAGCCATCGAATTCACGATTTCATACTTTTGATGTAACATCTGAACCAACAAATAATATGCTTGCAGCGCAACTTATGGCTCTTTTAATTCCTACCTTACTTTAATTCCTTGCTTCCTTCCTCCCAGTGAAAATCTCGTGTTATTTATTTCTTCCGGATCATGTAGAGTGATCTGTCCGTTACGTATGAGCACACGTAGGATTTTCATAAGAATTTTGTTGTAATTGAACTAATTCCTCTAATTTTTAAAAATTCCTACTCCGTTTAAAAAGACGATGTAGAATGTGTGGAGGCACATCTCGGAATTTCAAGTCATCAATAAATTAAAAAAACATGATTTAATATGTACCATGATTGGACATGCACTCCTGTTTCACCACCACATCAGAAGGTCTCGTCTACTCTGTATTTATTTTGTTACAACTTGAATGTACATGTATTTATAGAAGTGAGGGGATGGAAGCCAGCGGATGCGACGGTAGCCAATCGGCGCGGCGACACGCCATCGATCACGACGAGCGGCCGCGACGGCTGTCAATGGCTGCGTCGGCTGCTAACGGACGCGTTGGCCCAGGCATGCGACATGGGCCTTGGCGTTGTGGTTTATGGAGAGATTATCTCTAACACTCCCTCTTAATCGAATCTATCATAAATATTAATGTATGTATTATTCCAAAAAAACCTATGAGAAAAGTATGAGGAATAATATATAGAATTATTGCTTTATTATATGTTCTGAAGAGTTTAAGGAGCAATTATATGTCTTTGATATTTCTCTAAAAACCCCAATGAGAAAAACTAGAAATATGACATATTTGTGTTCAATATTGTATCATTAATACTTTATATGAGAAACCTTGAAGAGAAAAAACTCATAGAAAGAAAAGAGAACAATATGATATTTTAATAAGGCATACTACTCTTCCCCTGAACCTTATTTGAATATTCCTCCAAAAACCACGTGAGAAAAATAGAAAGGAATATGATATGATATGTTGTTAAAACTCCTTTAAAACCTTGTAGGAAAAAATAAGAAAAAAATGATACAACATATGATTTGTACTTATAATAAAAACCTTTTGAGAAAAATTATAAGTGAATTGTTAATATACCGTATATATATTCCTTATAAAAAACCCTTTTAGGAAAAAATAGGAATATGGTATAAATGATTTTGTGTAGATATTACCTCATTAAATTTTTTTATGAAAAAATATATAAGAACTCATAAAAGAAAAGAGTATAATATAATGTATGTACAGTTTAAACCTTCAAGGAGATCCTCCCCCTAAGGCTTGCAAATTATGAAACTGTCTACATTTGTGCTATGCAAGCACCATTATCTTGAAAGATAATAGTAGGCGATTCAATGGAATCAATAACACAAGATTTTTGTATGTGGTTTATCATTCTGTGAAGCCATACACGTTCGCATGATGCTTCATATAATGAAATTATTTCAGAATGATTGGTGGATGTAGCCACTAGAGTTTACTGTGTAAACTTCTATGAGATGGCTATCCCACCATGTGAGAACATGAAACCTTGTTTGAGATCTGGCTTATGGGGATTTAATAAATAGCCAGTATTTGTATATCCAATTAAATTTGGATCTTGATTTCTTTATTATTGAAAGAAAATATCAAGATCTTTGGTGCTTTGGAGATATTTTGACTCCAATCCAATAATATTTAGTTGGATTAACACTATATCTAGCTAGTAATTTCTTTGCAAATGCGATATGAGGCCTAGTGCAATTTGCAAATTATATAAGTGTTTCAACAATGTTGAGATATGGAACTTCCGATCCTTGTATCTCTTCCTAAGGACTCAATTGATCTTTCTCTAAATGTAGAGATTGAATGACCATAGGTGTTTTCTGGATATAGGCGATTTAGTGTTTTAAAATACTCGAGGAAAGGTGTTTATGTTGTAGACCTAAACAAAATTTGGTTTTGACCAAATCATTTGTCTCGAATTCCGTCATTGAATGATTGCATGCTTCATCGATATTATTGGTGCCGTTGATGAAGTCAACAAACACAGATATAATGTAAAATCCCATTGATGATTTCTTGATGAATACATATATGCAATCATAATTATTTGACTAGCCCTTTTTATAAGGAACTCATTGAATCGGTTGTACCAAATTCTATCCGACCGTTTTAAGCCATGTAATGACTTATTGAGTTTTACACAATATATGCTGCATTAGTATTTGGATTCGGAATTTTGGATTTCAATGGGAACCTTTATGTCCGAATCAAGTGACTCATAGGGATTAGTCACTACGTCCATCAACTGTTTAGATAAACGATTCTTATACTGCCAAAAGATATAATTTATCAGAAAATGATTTCACTTATTTCTGGAGAGAATGTTTGATTGAAATCAATTCGGGTCTCTACGTGAACCCTCGTGCTACGAGCCTCACCTTATGTCTCACCACATTATGGTTTTTATACTATTTTCAAATGAAAACATATTTGAAACCCACAGGGAAGGTTTTGGAGGTGTAGGTATTACTGATGATATTACATTTCTTTTGTGAGGGAGGCTAACTCTGCTTGAAATACCTCTTTATTTGTTCTAGTCCGAGTGCGTTTTTGCACTTGACCATCGTTTTTAGAGGTTTTTAGTAATTGATGCAGAGAATTATGTGTCGACAATCGTAGTCTTTTGATTATATGTTTCTCCAAACTCGAGATAATTGATGGAATCTCTTGCACCTTAGTTGACATTTTTATATTTCCCAATATGAGGACGTCATGGTGTTCCGATGTCCCAGTATCAGATATTGAGTGCACTGTTGATACGGGAGGTGGATATGGTTAATCCACTTGGTGTTTCTCAATGCTAGGTTGAGTCGCATTTATTAGTTTAAAAGTTTTATCCTTCTATTTTCTCGTACGTCTACGAGAAGTATTGCCCTTAGAATTAGTCTCAATTTATGATTGGACATTTGATTCAAAGGGTTCCTTTATACTTGTAAGAAGCTTCACACTTGTAGGTAACCATACTTCTCCCTTTATCGGTTTGATTAGGGAGTTGAATAGTTTTATTTGGTACCTCTATTCTTTCTGGTATATTCCTAGCAAGGTGATAGGATTTTATGATATTTCTGTCATTAGTAAATGTATTTGGCAGGTTATTTGCAATGTGTTGCAAATTAATGATTTTCTGAATTTGAATTTCAAATTTATGAGTACGTGGATTTGATGTATCAATATGACAATGTCTTTGGACATTATAATTGATTTTCTGGCATTCTTATTGGTACTTGAATTCTTCCCCTAATGCTTGGAAATGTACCTCATTAAATATAGGCATACTGGGCCATAAATAGATCCCCTTGAGAGGGGTTTGAGATACATTGTGATTGACGGATATTAGTATCTCAATATAGGTCCCAAATTCCTGTGTAGACCCATTGATGTATGGTATGGTGGTGAGAATGGTGCATTTATAGCGCAACCAAACTTACGCAGATGGGAAATACTTAGTGGATTTCTACATACTATTTGTAGAGGAAAAGTTTGATATTCAGTTAGTTGTAACTGAATTAATTATACAGCGTGTAAAACTATATGATCCAACATTGAGTTGGTAAATTATAATTCTGTAATGATGGTCTAGTACTATGCTTAATCCTCTTTGGCCATTTTGAGTGTGAATATATAGGACAAAATTATTTGGATTCCCAGGGCCTTACAATAATGATTGAAGGTACGCAAGGAAAGTTTTTGTAGCGTTGTCCATTCGAATTGATTGAATTCAATGTTCTAAGTAATGAATTCACAATAAATTTTGCCATAATTGTGGCAAATACATGGTTTATGTGTATAATAGACACATGTAAGATCATATAGTAGATGAATCTATTAAAACCATGAAATACCGGAATAGACCGATAAATAGTTATATAGGACCACATATATGTCCTTGAATGTGTTCAAGGAATTTGAGTGGTTCTTGATGAACTTTTAGTTTGATGGCCTTAGAATTATTTTCCCTATGGCACATGCAGTGCAAAAAAAAAACAATAGTTGAGGAAATGCAGTAGTATTTAAATTATGACCAATAGAATTGCTAGTAATTTTTGCATCATCCAATGTTAGGATGATCAAGGCGACCATGCCTAGTCTAGAATGCATTGACATTCTTAAAAAAATACTTGATATGTAACATGTGATACGGGTTTAATGAATATGTAGTACAATTATATAGGAGAGGGGATACTTATTGAAGTATCACTTTATTATATCTGTTATCTTAGACAAAGAGAAGTTTCTCTTTATTGTTTGTACGGGTTTCAATATGAAAACCATTTTGATAGATATTTTTATGACTTAGTGAAGTACGATTTGAATCTAGATAATTTATTGTATCCAAGATTATAACTTGAGTACTCGTAGATAGAATAATTATGGCATTATTTGAGCCAACAATTATTACATCGCGTCATGCGATTGTTAAAATATTTCCTTGTCTTTTGGTGAGACCTTAGGAATATTTTGTTTCACTAAGTATATAGTTTGTGGTACCATTGCCCACAAAATGCATCTCTTCCCTTGTTGTACCAATGCCCGTAGAGTCTATATATAGAATCTTTGTGTGGGGGATATACCCCCAGGTAGCCCACAGACTCTATTTTCGGTCATTGGGCTAGGCAAAGGGCCTATCAGGCCCGTCACACCAACCCCGCCTGAGCCAGCCAAAAGCAGCGTGGCGCATTAAATGCGACGCGATGGAAAGCGGTCGGAGGATCCAGGCGTGACAGGTGCACAGGACTGCCGGGCGGCGTCAGACCGGGGGGCAGTTGGGGAGTAGGCAGCACGCTGCGTCCCATCGAGGCGTGCTGCGTCCGATCAAGCCGTGCTACGTCCCGTCGGAGCGTGCTGTACGATAGGTTAGACCCAACGGGGGTATAAATAGCAAGGGGCCCCGAGCACGGGACCCCCGAACCACGACACAACACACAGACACAGAAGCAACAAGGATTCAGAACATTGAAAAAGCACAATCCATTACGCTCTTGAGCCCTAGCTCTTGTAATTCCTTCACTGTAACTGTCTTCCCGACTAGTGAAACACCCCACTAAACTCACAGTGGACGTAGGCTTATTACCCTATCGGGGGGCCGAATCACTCTAAATCTTCTTGTCTCTCGACCAGTCCTATTCTCACGGGCTCGGCAACCATCGAGGTCTTGAGTGCAGCGCTTCCGTACAATATAAATCACCTCCACGGGCACCCCCCGAGGAGGGCTGCTCGACCAACCGTCGACAGTTGGCGCGCCAGGTAGGGGGCCGTTGCTTCCTCAGCCGACGACTTCGATGGCAGTTCTCTTCTCCTCCGCGCTCGAGGTCCCCGTGGGCTCCAGCTTTGAGGAGTCATGGTATGAACCATGAGGTGATGAGTGCTTGTCAACCGGGTGATGAAGATTGCACGATGAGGATAAAGAGGAAGAGGAGGAGATGACTCGACCGTGACGGAGCTGTCGTGCGACTCAGGTACACGGACGGGC
>KE372641.1:496706-506816 GCA_000418225.1 Zizania latifolia | reverse complement strand
ATTAGCGGCGACCAAATCACTGGCCACCTGTGTAAGAAGTCTTCCTTATTCTACCATCCAACATGAAGCCATTAATTATAAACATTTTATGGTGTATTTTATTGATAGCTTTATAATATATAATACTAGAGAATCGATATGGGTCATCAATTTGAAAGGATAAATCAGTATTTATGATTTATCATATTTTCGATATAATCATTATTAGCAAACTTAAATTGATCTATCTCTTTCGCCGCCTCCCCTTCACGCCATTAGGTGTATCATCTCCCCTCCAACATGCCCCCTGTTATACAAATTCTTGATTTTATTCCTTTGCATGATTTATTCTTTAGATGATTTTGCTCTTGTTAATTTCTGTTATAACAATAAAAATCATCTTTGATCCTTGACGGAAGAAAATCAAGGTTAGCATTCATTTACTGACTAAAATTCCTCTACCTAGCTATATTATGTTATGTAGCCTTGTGTATAATTAACATAACGTGTCGTTCACAAAATGCCTGCTTATATATTTCACATGCATGGATTATCTCTGCTTGTTAGTGCCAAATGTCAACCCAGGTAATCACGGACCTAGCTAGCTTGCAGATTGGACGCAATTTGTTGAAGATTTCAAACGTGTGGCGTGTCACGCCTCCAAACCTCACTTCAAGCACACAGGTTTCGTTGGGCCTCGACGGTGCAACGTGTGAGACATGTGTGGCCTTGACGAAGCTGCATCGAGTCGATCGGCAGCTCATTGATTCACACGTTAATTCGGCATCGCAACAACACGTGAGAGATCTTGAAGAAGGCCTCGTGCTGTTTGGTTCCATGGTCTCTACGGCGTCTAACTACTATACACACCGACTAAGTTAGCAACAGTAAAGATTTGGACAGATGGAGTGAGTGTTGTTGTACCAGTGCACCGACCGACAGGATGTTGCATGTCAAGTTGCTGCCTTCGTACGAATGAACGGTGGTAGATCAGCAAATTTGCGAACTAGGATGTACAGTAAATATTTTCTTTTTAATGGATTAAAGCTGTCGTAAAGATGTTCTTTTTAGTGGATCAGAGAAGCAAAGCAGCAAGGAGACAAGGAGGACGGTGCTTTTCTAATTTTCTTCAATTCTGAACGCTGGTAAAACGTTGCCCGGTCCAGTGGGATGTTTTTCACGTGGCTCCAAAACTCCCTTCTTCTTTTTTATACAGGCACTGAGGGTTTATCTGTAATACCAATTTTTATAGAAATTAGTTTAATTCTTTTAAAATTCTCTCAAAAGCTATCCATGACAAAGGAGGCCTAAAAGGCAACGTTGTATTTAGGTTAAAGACCTAGGGACCTAGTTGCGTTTTCTTCTGTCCCTTTTCTTTTCTAAGGAGGAGATGCTGAAAATATATGCTTCTCCTAGGAATCTTCTGTGACTCTTACTAGTGGAATTCCAATTTCTACATGCGCCAAGCTGTACTTTGAATCTTTTCCTTGCTTGGGCCACCATTATATTGATTTTGCACGAGGTTCGCTGTCGTGTTCAAAGTGGGTTGTCTGATTTCAATGACGTAGCTAGGCTTGATGAGTAAAGACTTGAACTTTGAAGCAAAACTCGTCCTTTGTGCGGGTGGCACGTGGGGTCTGGCTCTTTTCATCCTTCGCGGCGGGAATTTGCGGAGGAAACTTTAGGTTTTACTCCCGTACTCTCAAAATATAAGTTATTTTAGTCTTATTAAATTTATTTATAATCGTCTCAGAATATAAGTTATTCTAATCTTGTTAGATTTAACTATAGACCAATGTATATATTTTATATATGTATCTAGATTCATTGATCTATAGATAAATTTAAATAGGATTAGAATGACTTACATTCTGAAACGGAGAAAGTATGGTATTAAATTATTACCAATGTTTTCGCTACTCAAATTAGCATTCATGTTTCCGCTTCGTCGACCCCACTTTCACGGTTGTTTTCCTTTGAGTGCCTGTTTGGCAACTAGCAGTCCCGACCTATTTCACATGAATGGGCTGAAATTGTTGTCTACCAAACAAGGGGTAAGACGGAACAATCTCCTACAGATGCATAATGGCTTTGGCAGATTTCTTAGTCCCGTTCCTCTTTACCACAATTAAGGGATTTTTGAAGGATTAATTTATTTTTTATAAAAATTATATAAAATTTATATGTTTCAATGAAGCCATGAATATTTTGTTGGAAGCGAAGTTAGCTGGATTTTTCTCGGGGAAGAAAATGTATCAAGCTACATCCCAATTATGACGACGTGAAATATATTTTAAAATTTCTTTCGAAAAAACGTAAGATGCATCTTTGATCATGTGGTTACGATTTTAAGTGGGTAGTGGTACCAAAATTTGTGGTGTCAATAGCATATTAATAGGGCATTTATCAACGAAGCAGCGACGTCAATAACAAAACATGACTGGGAGCCAACAATTAGTATATGCTGTGTATGGTACATTAATAGCCTGGCTAGTACGTATTTGGAGAAAAAAAATCTAAATATCGTATTTCCTTAATATTTTTAAGACGCAGATTGGCTTGTAATTAAGCTGACATGGTCATTTCGACCGTAATTTCCTCTGGCAATATTCTATCAAAACTTGAGAGTTCGAATCTTGAAATGCTTACACGCGTTATTAACTACGAAGTAACAGTTTAGTAGAGTCATGGACTATGTAACGGAGCAAAATTTGACGAGGCAACAAGCATAGTAGTGGTAGTAAAATGGCGCCATATTGATGGATAAAAGAAAGAAAGATTTAATAATTTAACATTTAAAATAGTATATTTGATTATTTATTATTATGATGCACATGTATATAAGTGTTAAATAAATAATCGTCAACTTATTTTGAGTTTTAAATTATCAAATATTTCTAAAAGAAAAGGAGAACATTTTCGAGCTAGTAATGTCGTCGGTGCTATAACGAGGAGAAAAGGCTTGGGGGCATCCATGATTGATTTGTCCTCCTTGGCAGCTTGCAAGATCGTACGTGACGGGGGGACCTTAGCTTGTAAGGAACAAGCCCAAAGCTAATCAATTCCAACTTATCGCCGGGTGTGGCTGCTTGTCCCTACTTGCGCTCCCCCGGTTTGGAATGAACAAGACAAGCGGCGAACAGCATTCACAAAAACACAACAATTATTTTTCGACCATATTAAAATTCAACCACCATTGCCGATAACCAATTTGATACCGATTTTATTAACCCTGCCTGAGAGAAGGAGAAAGTAGAGGCAAATCCAATATATAATGTGTATTGTCATGTGACAATAATATTATTATTTAATAGAGTGATTTTATAGTCTTTATAGTATCTTTTAGTATCGAAAAAATCGATAGATACTAACCTTTTGATATTTTAAGGACGGTAAAATTTTCCTACTCGTAATAAGTTTATCGTAACATCGTTAAACTAAAATCCTCTGTCTGCTCTTAGGGAGAAACAACAGGAGACATGGAAGAAAGGTAGGTAGGGCAGATGAGGCGAGGGGAAGGAAAGAAAGGTAGCGACGACGCGCGCACTTGGCGTAGATACACACGCAGGCAGATTGCAGATGGGTAGGCCAAACTCCAAAGGACGACGGGGTGGTGCAGGAGCGCACTTGCGTGGTTGCGTTCTGCCTTGTCGCCTTGCCGGTGTCCCCGAGCCCGATTCTTTGGACAAGCGGCTACGCCTACGCGGCCGGCCACCGGTGGCGCGCACGCACGGTGGCGCCGCGCGCTACCAACCAAAGGCCGGGGCCCCTCGCCGGTTTGGAGGCTTCCGGCGTGCGTGAGCGGGGGCGGTGGTGGGTTATCGAAGGCAACAAGGCAAAGGCGAGCAGCTTGTGGTGACATCTCGCCAGTTTGTTCCCATCCGGTTTGGATGCTAACAAGAGGATGGGTACAAGCACAAGGCGGCCAACCCCCGGCAGCCAAAGTGATGGAGCAAGTCGCAGCAGAGTGGGAAAACAACAACGTGCAGTCTTGTCCTGGACGGACGGAGGCATCGCTCTTTTTGTTTGGAGTTTTGGAGCTCTGCTACTACCTCCGGCGCCATGCCAAACTGCCAAAGCCAACCTCGTTTGTTGCCTTCGCTTGGACCGTCGCATGGGCTGGACGGGACGGCTTTGCTTTTTGTTTGTCACCGTGCGCCCAAGGGGCATGGCGTATTGGCGTGTGCCATTTTTTTCTTATGGCCGTCCCGTGTCCGTCGCCACCGCTGCTTTTGAAGTGGATGCTCTGTCACTCGGAATCCCACTCTAATCCACTCACACGAGATGAGAATCGCAGGCTCAAAAGGATTTGGAAGGGAGAGAGCTCGAGAAAGTTTGCACCTTTAACCGTGGCTCAAAATCACGAGTGAAGCAACAACACCTTTGGAGAGGGGGAGGGACTATATATATGAGAGCTCTTAGATTTCTAGAACAAAGATTCCTAACTTGGAAAGTTTCAGTTCAAAAACTGACACTCACACCTCCTAAAAAAGTCAAACCGAAATTTCCAGTCGAGCAAGAAAATTCCAACAAACCTATATTAATTCATGAGATCAGTATAGAACTGTCGTTCTCCTCTTTTATTTCAACTCATTGCCAACGTATAATCTATCCAACACTTGATCAAAGCATTAGTCATTTTTAGTCGTGTGTCATTAATCACCAGAATTCACTTTAGGGGCCTAGATGCATTTCCATAGTTCTCATGTTATTATCATATATGGTTCTAGGGGAAGTTATTATGACCAAATAGGCATAATCATTGTCTTCAAAATTCCCAAAATAATTCATGAGATAATAATCCACTTATGTAATATCATTTTTCTCCTTATATTTTCCCATAAAGTTTTAATAGTGTTTTCAGTGACACTTACATTTAGGTTTCTTCTCAAGTTTTTCCCACAGTTTTCTTCTGAAGATTACATGAAGCAAACTGATCAAAGGGAGTGTTAGAAATAGGATTTTAATTAATAAAATTTTCTTGTAAATTACGCCGACCGTGGATTGCTTCCAGCACATGGGTGAACCATAAGTCTGGACGCAGCCTACGTATGGCCCGCTGTTGCAATCTCATATGATCTTGTCAATTTCCATGCAAACAAAGCCGAGATGACATGAGACAGCGCATAATCCAACCAACTGAGGTAAGAGATGTGAAACGCTAAACAGCCCGGTTCCAATGATAATTCCATCTTGTACAACCTGGGGTCCGCAATAGATAATTAGTCTGTCTTTTTTAGATAATGGATAAAAATGGTTACAGATTCTGAAATTTTCACTGTTCCATGGCACCTTGTCGCACAGAAAAGCTTGACCCCGTTTGCCTTAAGAACATGAAAGAGTTGCAATGAGAATTGAGAATAGGGAAACTTCACAGGAGGATGCACCGAAATCACCAAGATGATGACAAAAAATGGTCAAGTCAAGTTGATCACGAAACAAAGTGAAGATTTTATCCTTCGCCCCAGATAAGCCTGAATATGTTTCTGCTAGCCCCTGCATTTATCAGCGAGCTCTTGTTCTTAAGCATCTCCTCTTGGGCACGAGTATCACCATCCTTAAACATCACAATAAGACGGTTTAGTTCACAGAAATGTTAAAGCATTTTGTGTGAGCCATAATAATACTGGAGCAGAAGGGGTATGTAATGCACTACACTGTTGTTCCGATTTACGAGTTTGAATAAGTGTAGTACATGGAAAAAACGCTAAATGGTATGATTAATGAACATTGCAAAGTTGAAACAGAGGACTAACAAGAAAGGAATACGCCTGAGCAAGTGAGATGAGAGTAGGATAGAGCTCTATCACAGCAAGTGCAGCTTCTTCTGTCACTTGTGGCACCTGCATGCATCACATGCATAATCAATTACAATAATTCATGTGTCCAATTAAAACATGAAGTAATCATCAGACTTTGGTGAAGGTGGGCTTTTTGCTCATTTACCTGCATAAGTTGGAGGGCAAATACATCACTCACAGTTATCTTATTAAGGTCGTTACACTTTTTCTTAAACTCATCAAAGGTCAGGCAAACTCGAGAAGAATTAGCACCAGTAGAAAAGTTTGTGCTGTAGTATTCAATTATCGAACGTGTAAGGTGGCCATATGTCCTTTCAGTATCAGCATACCCAGTGGTTCTCTGAACATCAAATCCTTCAAGAATCTCAGTGGTGAAGCAGCTGCATATAAAAGACCAGCAGTTAGAAGGGCATACATATTGCAGCCACAGTATTCAATTTAGTAACTGACAATTGACAAATATATACAATACAAACTCATCAACAAGAAAAGCAGATGCTTTCAGAGCATCATCACTTGGTTGACATGAGCGGTTGCAAAGTACATACGCTGTTTTAATGCTTTCTGATGCATCGAGAGGGTTTGGATCACCTTCAACCAGATATATCATCTTCCTTATGCCACATTTCTACAAAGAATGTACACAAACGAATTAAAGAATATTGTTGCTAAAAATAAACAAAATATGCTAGAGGAACATTTTATAAGGAAAAGAAATACAATTTTCCAGGGAGGAGATTCCCAATCTACAGGCCACAGCCTTCCAACCATTTCGAGAGCGTCAGATACTTTATTCAAGGACACCAAGAGCCAAAAATACAAAATAACTTTTCAGTTTAGACTAGACAAAGCACTCAAGATCAGTGTGGCAGTGCGGGCATAGCACCTAGGAACATCACAATACAAATCAAAATGCAAAACTCCTTGAAGTAGAGCATTCCACATAATATTCAGCAGTTCTGGAGACAATTCAACACCACCTTTACAATATAACTATGGAAGATCTAAATGGATAAAAGTTCAGCACTATTTGCACCATAAGTCCATAACGTCAAAAACAAGTTACACTGGATTTATGATTAGGTGTACAGTCCCTTCACAATTATGAGATCAAATATGCTCATGAGTTTTAAATCAGTTTTTAATTGATATACATAGGTCATTGGCCCATCAGCAAAATAATGTTTTGCGTTGCCACAGATAATGATTGGGATTATCTAATGAAACAATCTAAGGGGGGGGCATAATTTCATACAAGTCACAGAACTGAAGATATAAAAACAAAATGGGGAAATTGACTTTAAAGTTTAATGCTAAAGTGAAGTTAATGAAAGCTCAGGTGGTACCTTAAGCCTTAATTTCTGATCTCTGTATCGGTTGTCTGTGATTGAGCTACATAAATCTGCAACGTTTTTCCTTTCAACAATGAAATCAAGAACATACTCTGTGAGAAGTTTTTTATCACGAGCAATCCAAATACCATCCCCAACAGGCAAATGCTTTATCTGGAAGACATGATTAGATCAAAACCACTTTGTCTGGCACACACTACAGAAAAAGCTCAATTTATGAACAAAATCTGTGATACTTCATTAATTCATTTATTGTCTACAACAGCAGCGGCAGCCTTTAGTCCTAAAGGCTATGGATTCAGCGCAGATGTTTCCCCTGCCCTTTTGGCCCTTTTGGTGCTTATGAGTAAAGGATCATAAAGGTTATCAAAGGCTGTCTCAAATATTACAACTTAATATTGGTGGAAATATATAATTTTATATCTGTCACTTGAGCAGGGAGAGTGAAGGAGTAATAGCATGCCATTTGATGATTCTTCAAACTCTTTGTAATCAGTACTTTACCTGCAGATCGAAGCTAGCATGCAAACCATCTAAATTGTACATTTGGACTCGTGCATTGAGTAAACTAACAAAAGAATTAGTTTGATGCTTTACAATGTATAAAGCAGACATCATGGTGTTGCCAGCATATTTAATTTGCAAAGTAAATTGGTGACCTGAGGAAAAACACAAGGATAATGCCAAACAGAGGTAGCAAGGGTGGGAGACTATAAGGAGAAGAAAAATATGAGAAATTCCAAATTTAACTAACCTCTACAGGTACATGAAATTGTGAACGTATGTTGTCAACAACTTTTCTTGAACGAGCCCTGCACAAGGAGGTAATAGTTATTAGAACAAATAAAATATGCAATTGTATGAAAAAAGCAATTGAATAAAGAAAAAATAAAACATGTAGTTACAGGGAAAACATGGGTACTAGCAAAGCATATGATGACATGAAACAAAAACGCAGTCCCATGTATATCTGATACTCACAATTTCGTTAATGGGAAAATAAATAGAAAAAATAACAAGTAGGCATAACAATATTGATAAAGGAACATGGCAAAACCATCCTAATATTCTAGAATATAGCTATTTCTGAACAAACTGATGGACCTACATTGGGTTAAAAAGTCGAAGCACTTTTAGAGAAAAGCACATGTTCCAATTATTTCAGCAGTTTGATATTCCAATTATTTAAGCAGCTCAACATTTCTAAAAGCATGTTGAGTTGAAAGGAAGTAATTAGACATTTATTGGATAGACACTTAGTGACTTAGATGCGCTGAACATCAACATTAAAGGTAAAAATTATGTAACTGAAAACAATACAAGTTCAAACTTCAAAGAGTCATCAGATTGAAGAAAATAAAATTAGTTAAGTGTTGTAACAGGTTCCAGCAGAAATTGGAAGGATATTTGAAAAATCGTCATATGCCTTGCTTTAATAGAACAAAGCAGTTGCTGCAAATATATAATCACAATACTAGATCATGATAAAAAAGGGATAATTCATCAATGTAACCCTTGAAACTTGCATCCTCTCATCTAGATTACCATGAAACAGGCTATGTAGTTATGAATGCTATACATTGTGTATCGTAAGGTTATGATCCACTGAAATACAAAAGATCAGACACACGAACAAGAAAAATCAGACATAAACATAACATAGTCAGTAGATATTAATTTTGTAATATGTAAGAGTAGATATGATCATACAAACCCAAAATTCTCACGGTCATCCAATATCAACACAACTTCATAAGCTTCATGAAAATTTTCACTGGATCGCCGAGGTGGCATAGCTAGTATAGAATCATCCATACATACACTAGCTTTGTCTACCATATTGAATTCAGCAGTACCCTGGTAGTTGAGAAGGTGTAATAGCAGATATCATTTTTTTCTTTTGAGCAATCAGTAATTGTCAATTTCAAAAGGGAATAATTTACAGAGCAAGGATTTCACCACAAAATTCAGTTTACCATTGAACTAGAAGGCTGCAGCTCGAAGGTTCCTTGGGATAAAAGAGGGGAAATAGAAACTGAACAGTCTGAGAATTCAAAATTTGGGGTAGGCCTATTGCCTGGAAAAAGGTAATTAAGAGTTAGGACTAATTGAAAAGCCTGTAAAAACAATACTCTGGATACTGTGTATTAATAGAAAACATACTGATACCAAGACAACTGGAGTTGCTTGCTTTCAATATTGGAGGGGCAACCCTTTCAGTAAATTCTTCAGAACCTGCATTTAAGATAACAGATTTTATTTCAGTACAGCAGGAAATAACAGAAATTTTGTGATCGAATAATATATGAACATAAAAAAACAGTTTTACCTACTACAGGATAGTTCTCTTTATATGATTCTTCAGAACCTGAGTCACTAAGAATGATTTCTTCAGCACAGTTATTCTAAACAAGAGAATCCATGAGTTATGAACTTACTACAGCATTTAAATTTTAGCATGAAAGAAATATGTATGAAACTATTTACTATTATGGTAAACCTAGATTGTGATTCAGAACTGTGTGTACTAATTAAGTAATTGTAACCAAAAACAGCTAAGACCTAAAATTATATCAGCTATTAGTAAATGTTAGAAATACAGGTATAGATTTCAATTAATAGACATATGTAATTTCTATCATAAAGTAGTAAAGGAGATGTGGTTCAGGAGAAGAACATTGAAGAGATCGGCAAATTAGGAAATGTTAAAACGTGCAATGTTTAAAGCTTTGTGTGAATAAAAAGGAAAAGTGCTTAATAGAATTATTGAACTTCTCCAAATTGTAACATTATTAAACAGCAGATATGGTGGTGAAGCTACAAAAAAAACTTGCTCTGTTGAGATTTGAAAAATAATGGCATCTCTATATTATGTTGAATCAGGAGCTAAGATTGAATATTGTGACTATAAAATTGACGAACTTTATCAGAAGAATAAATAAATAAGACAACAGGACCAGATCACTGAATCTTTTATC
>KE372641.1:474336-484511 GCA_000418225.1 Zizania latifolia | reverse complement strand
CGACGCCGTTGTGCACAGCGAGGCAGGAGATGCTGTCGGCGTGCTCGATCCAGAGGTGGCGGTGGTTGCGGCGGGTCTGCACGTAGCTTGCATGGCGGAAGATCTTTCCCAGGTAGTCCCTGGTGGTGGGCAGCGCAGCGACGAGCTTGAACGCGTTCTTGGACCGCCGCGACACCCTCCAGACGCGGACGCGGCCGTCCTGGTGCGCGGAGAACACCCTGCCCCCCGCGGCGGCGAGCGCCTTGACGGACCCCACCCCGTGGCCTAACCGCGCGAAGCGGCGGAGATCCGGCTGCTGCCACGCGACGATGTCCGCGCCGGTGGACGCGCTGAGCAAAAACTCCCCGCAGAGCGAGAGGGACGACACCGAGCCCGGGTGGTCCCTCAGCACGGCGAGCGCCTTGAACGAATCCGTCTGCATAGGCAGCGCCTCGGCCACATCCGACGGGACGGCGGGGTCCGAGAACGACGACGAGGTGGAGGAGAATGAGGTGGCCAACGAAAAGGAGGAGAAAGAGGCGGAGGAGACGAAGGTGGAGCGCGGGAGCAACGGCACGGACATAGCTGCACGTTCATGATCCGGCATTGCCATTGCCGCCGCGGGGATGCTTTCTTGAGGCCGAGGCGGCCGGACGCGGAGACGTTGGCTATAATAACAGAGGCTACGAGCGAGCGAGCGAGGCAGCGGAGGAGGTGCTTGCTTGGTGGACGGTTCAACACGACGACCCGAGTCACCCGACCGGGCGCGTCCTGTTTTTATTTCTTTTCTTCTCAAAAAAAATAAAAAGGTCAATGACAGGTGGGGCCCGGGAATACGGTTTTCCGTTTTCTATCATCAAAAACGGAACCATCAATCGTTTACCTTATCTCGCCGACGTTTGCTGTTCTCAGTGATTTTCCTTCTGCAACCTACACGTCGACAATCTTGAATCGACATTTTTTTTTCTGAAATCGATCTAGAGATTAACTGATCAATAGATTTGATCGATAATTTTAATTTTTTAGTCAAACAGAAACAGGTGCATTCTGATTAATCATCTGTATACGATAAAAAAGACCAAATTAAGGTCGAAAACGCACGCAGATATTGGTGACAAGTGACAATCTCAAAGGAAAATATTTGTGATTCGTGTTCTTCCCGAAGCCCTCGACAGGGAGCAATGAGGAAAAAGTTTCAGACTTTCAGGATCGTCTCAACTCTTAACTGATCACTGACGAACATACGCGAATCATGCATGTTTCTGCTTAGATTAGAGGATGAACTTTTCCGTCTTTTCTGTACACGACGGCGCCCTTGAAGCTTAGCACAAAGCACAGTTTAGGTAGATCATGTTATAAACTGCACGGATTTATCTGTCTCTGCAGAGCTTCAGTTTTGTTTTGTTCAGAAGCGAGGTGGCGTGCAATGTATCTAACATATTTTTGTGGGATGTAATATTTCATTCATTTTTTGAGAATTATTTGGTTTAAAAATAAAATCATTCTGTTTCTGTTTTTTTGGTTGAATAATTCCGTTACTGATGTTGTCCCATTCGGCCATTCTTCGCCAACTGTGCCGACCATTTCCCTTCTTCGCCAACAACGTCTGGCGCCATCGTGTTCCTCGTGCCACACTTTGCTGCAGCCCACCAGGGTCTATCGAGTATTCGCACTCCCACGCCGTTGTCCAACGGGATCTGCCGAGCTTCGAGCTCATCTTGCTCTACGTCCTACTCTTTTCTATTCTAAACCCCATATTCTTAAACCAAACAATTAGCAAGATAGAATAGAACCTAAATCAAACACAAGCTAGTTCTTACGTACTAAACAACAACAACAACCGAGCATACACACATAAACACACACCGATAACCCATCAAATCTATTTATAAGTAATTTGACTAGTAACCTATCAAATCTATATCATAAATCGTTTTATTTTTTTATAAGTCAATCTATCAATTCTATAGAAAAAATATTAACAACTAAATTAATTTTATTGAATCTACCGTAAAAAATGTTTTGATACACATTCTTTTAAAAAAGTAAGAGAAATTAAAAAGTTGAAAAATAAATTTATCTTATTTTTTAAAATTTTAATATATTAATTCACGGCATCAACTAAATTTCCGAGCACAGGGAAAGGAAGTCAATTTGCTTCGGAAAACTACAGCCGTGCGGACGAACCCTAATCTCCCACCAAATCCTCAATTATTCGATTCCACTTCATTCCCCTGGCGAGCATCCCAGTGAGAGCCCACCTCCACGAAGGAATCTCCGGCGAGTCCACCCACCTTCACGAAGGCATCCCGGCCGCCTCCTCGTCTGCGGTACGCATCCCTTTTCTCCATCACCTTTCCCCCGTCAATTTCAGTCCATCCCGGCTTGGTTGAGGGGAGGAAATAAGGAATTGAGGAAACGTGCACCTGCGCCAACACGTACGGGAAGTCTGCCACTTGCCCGCGCAAATCGACGTACCGTCTGCCTCCGCTGCCGGCGGTGGTTGCCGCGGGCACCGATTTCGGTGGCTATACTGTAGCTCAACACTAACCCTAGGGTCGCCCGATGTCGTGACCTTCCGGACGGCCGGTGCCACCACACTTTTCGCTGACTCCAAACCAGTGAAGGCGTGTGTCGCTCGTGGAGGGAGGGGAACCCAAGGAGGAAGAACGTGTACAGGAGAGGAGATGTTGAGGAGGAGCTTCGCTCGATGTGTTAGGGAAACAGGGGATCGCGTTTCCTGCGAAGGGTGGGCACATATTGTTCTCTTAGATTCTTACACATAATCCCTAGTGATATAGCTTGTCCACTGGGAAAACCCAACCGGCGACAGAACCCTCAAACAGTAGGTGGAGTTATATACTTATATATTGGGAATGCCAACTAGATTTCTCAAAACCTTGGAACATGACGAATTTTGTTACCTTTTCCTGATAACGACAGACAAACACAAGGTTTCCATGAGTAACTGAAGGCATTTTTCTGTGCACCGGGCATGTAGCTTACTGAATCAGTTGCAATACAGATGGAATGCGTCATGCGTGCTGCGAAAGTGTCCCTTTGCACGTTTTCTGACTACAGCCTACATGAACCAAACCATATTTAGTGCAATATATTATAATCCAATCTGTTTATTGAGAAAAATCCTTGAACCAAACAGCCCCTAAAAAAGTAACTTCTTATCATAGTGGAAAATGGCCTGTTTGCATTGGATTAGTTTGGTTTACATACATTTTTTCTGTATGATCATGTGCTTTTTAACATGGGAAGCAGATTTATTTTACTTTCACCATTTAGCATAGATAGCCGGATTTCATTTATGAAGATATATTATTTCAAATGCTATATTTGCCATTGGCACATACTGAATAGTAAAACCAATACTAGTTCAATGATCATGAATGAATTTTCTTACCAAACCATATAAACCATCATAGCCTAGGTTGCTGAATTGGCGTCAAGTGTGTGCAAGAAACATAAAGTTGACTACTTGTATGACTATATCTTCATCATATATTTGTAAGATTCGTGATTCTTGGGAACCTTCAGAAGGATCAGCTGAGAGTTTTCCTGGTCCTGGAAGGACTTGAGACTTGAGAGCTGAAGAATTCTGTTCTGGAGCCAGTGCTATAATGGCTACAAAACTTGTCGTAAGTGACTAACCTTTCTAGTTTAGGATTTTCTTTAACTGAATGTTTTCTTTGATGAATAATGACAATGCGAGATTTATGCTCTCAGGTTCTTGGAATCCCATGGGATGTGGATACTGAAGGATTAAGAGAGTACATGGGCAAGTTTGGACCCCTAGACGATTGTGTTGTCATG
The DNA here is from genome assembly GCA_000418225.1 of Zizania latifolia. Taxonomy (NCBI): domain Eukaryota; kingdom Viridiplantae; phylum Streptophyta; class Magnoliopsida; order Poales; family Poaceae; genus Zizania; species Zizania latifolia. The sequence goes on along the minus strand of KE372641.1, from coordinate 480,707 downwards.
AAGGTTTGCAGCAGTTTTGTATTCAGAATAAAATGTGGCATGCCATATTCTGTGTGTTTATTTTTCTTACGCTTACAATATTAGGACTTTAAAAGTATATATATTCTATTCTCTTAAGTTGTTTGGAAAAACAAAACCTCATATGTTGTATTGTTGGTAATTTATCCTATGAAGAATGAATTTGTTTTGGGGAATTTTGATAATTTGCCACCCCTAAAAAGTAACTTTGATTATTTGCCATTTTGGCTTATAGTCATAGACTCAAATAGTTCCACATGTCATCCACATAAGTGTCAAATAATCAAATAGCAAAAACTTTTTAGTAGTAAATCCTCAAATTTCCCTTGTTTTGGAATAGGTATGGCTATATGCTATTTTTTTTAATATTTGATTTTAGATTTAGTATTTTCCATCTTATGGTTTTTCAAGGAAAAATTGAGTCCTACTTTTTTGGATGTGCATCTTATCTATTTTAAGAATATGGTTAACAACTTCCTTAGTGCTGTATCCATCAGTTTATTTCCCGATTTGGTCATTTGTGTACTAGTCCTTGTACTAATCTACCACTATCTTTCTTGCTTGTTGAAAATAATAGGAGCGTTCGTCTGGTCGATCTCGTGGGTTTGGCTACGTAACATTCTCATCGGCTGATGATGCCAAGGTAATAACATAACTAAAATGTCCATTCTCTTTGACATAGTGACTCGATATTACATTGCGTGACTAGTGTTGTATATGGTCAAAGACTATAGTTGTTATGGCGTCGATATATCGTTGATATATTGACGCCATATCGCTGTGGCGGTATTTTGCAATTCGCCACAGCGATGCCACACCATCTGTGGCGAGCAACAGTGAAGGGCGGCAGCGGTGGTGGGCAGATCTGGGCAGTGGCGGGCAGATCTGGTGGCGGCGGGTGACTGGAACAAAGAGAGAAGGGAAGGCAGAGGCCATGCGCGAGCGGTGCGCAGCGAGGCCGGGCACGACGCGGCCATGCGCGAGCGACGCATGGCGAGGCTGGGCGCGCCGGTGCGGAAGATGGGGGAGAGAAGAGGAGGGAGAGGAGGGGAAGAAGGGTGTGGCGGCTGGAGAGGGAGCTGACAGAGAGAGAGGGGGAGTGGGAGAGAAGTTAGGGTTGAGAAATGGGGTTTAAATGGGCTGTTTGGTCAAATTTATATAAATAGATTATTTACTGAACTTTAAATATATTATTAGACATAATTTTAAATGTGTTTTTACAATTTTAATTATATATTTTTTATCTTATAAGGTATCTAAAGTGATAGTATTGCAACTTGATATTGTATTGTTATGTTTATCATGCTATATTACTATTGTTATTTGCAATTTAGTATTTTAGTACTTATATATTGATATATTTTTCTAAATCCTATAAGCTATTTTTCTATATTGTTTGCTACGCCGATGTGTCTATGGCGACGCCGCGTCACGTGCCATAAGCGCTATAAAGTTGTGAAGGTGGTAGGTCGCCGCATCGCCATAACAACTATACTCAAAACTTTTACTAGAGTCTATGTGTCAACTGTGATGTGATTTCAGTTTGAAATTGCAACATCGGAATACTTAAGAGGCACTTACTACTTGTGCAGTATAAACTGGTTTCATAACTTATTTGGTAATTTTGCAATTTGGTTGTTCTGAAACATTCTACAACACCTTTTCAGAATGTTCTTGAGTGTGAGCATGTTCTTGGAAATCGAACACTAGAAGTGAAGATAGCCACTCCCAAGGTAAATAAAATACAAATATATATTATATATGCTATCCATATGGTCTACAGTTGATTGATGTCAAGCTGTAGTTGACTGGTGTATTTTGTCTTTAAATAGGAAGAAATGAAATCACATGGATCAAAAAAAGCTACTAGGATATTCGTTGCTCGAATTCCACAATCTGTTGATGAGTCAATGTTTCGTAGGTAAGCTATAGCTTCAATGCTTTTGATCAGTGATTGATTGACTTATCGGTTAAATACTGGGGCTTTTCTAAATACACTGAACTGGAATGTTTTATTGACAGGCATTTTGAAGCCTTTGGAGAAATCACTGATCTTTACATGCCAAAGGTTAGCAAAGTTGGAACTGATTTTACATTGCAATATGGATTGCCAATTATATGTTTGATCATTCACAAACAATATATATGTATTCATCAATATATGACATAAAAGCAAATTTCTGTATATTACAATTAACTGTCAATACAAGTAGAGGCACTCTATCCAAATATTAAGTTAGATTTGTTTGTTCTTTTTTTGTTTGGCGAAGATGCAAACATTTTGCTTGTTGATTCATTAGATAGGAAGGACTAACAGTTGCAACTACGATACCAGCCCGAGGCGGTTGGAGTACAAAAAATAGAAGGCCTCGTACTACAGCGAGGAGAACAACCAAAGAGAAATGAGACTAAGAATCTATCCTCCCAATAGGGAACTGGTGCTGCAGTTGGAGCATCAAAGTTCCTGTAGGATAGAGTCGCCAAGTGCATGGAATAACCATAACACTAGGATTCTATGTACTCGGTGGCTTTACTAGTGAGGCATGCTTCTTATAAGAGGCTGGACATTGAAGATGCAGATTGAATTTAATGTTAATACATTTGAAGAATATTAGATAGGATAGTACTTGTTTCACAATCAGCATTAAGTTCATGGTGCAGTGAAGTTTGCTAGATATGACAATATTCCTACTAAAAGGAACATTCCACCTTCCTGTTTCATGTGTAGGAACATGGTTCGAAAGGTCATCGTGGAATTGGGTTCATCACTTTTCAGAGTGCAGGTAGGTTCATAGACATTTTCCATCACTCATTTAGGCGTGAAGCCGTGAAGTTTACTCATTTTCCATCACTTGCATAAAAAGGAGTTCTTGTACTACCATGTCATTTTATTGCAGTAATCTTTAACTCTAACATGGTAGTTCGTCTAGTGCTCTTCTCCTGAACTAATCATTTTACTTCATGCCTGTGTTCTTTAGGCATGATCGCCTTTTTTCTCTCCAATTTTTTTTCATAAATCACGTTATAATCAGTTCAATATGTATTTACTAATTACCTTATTCTAATGTTAACTGTAATTTTACAGAATCTGTGGACAGCATCATGCAAGAGGCACATGAACTTGATGGAACAACTGTAGTTGTTGATCGTGCGACTCCAAAGGTCCATTACTATTTTATCTTCAAATAGGCTATCTCGTGGGCACATACTGTATTTGCAAAAGTATTTGTTACACCTGAAAATCTATCTGAACCAGGATGAAGATGCCAGATTTCCTCCGAGCAGGACATCTCAGGGTGGCTATGGTGCATATAATGCATACATTTCAGCTGCTACCAGATATGCAGCTTTGGGTGCACCAACACAGTATGACCATCCAGGTTCATCTTATGGAAGTATGTCTTCTGCTATAAAATTCTCATAGTTGACACAAAGCAACTTGTCATGGATTAAATGCTTTCTATTTGACTTTTACATTAACTAGGAGGAGGATACTATGGGTCTTCCCAAGGGATGGGCAAAAAGATATTTGTTGGGAGGCTTCCACAAGAAGCAAACACGGATGACCTAAGGCAATACTTTGGCAGATTTGGCCGAATAGTAGATGCATATATTCCGAAGGTGAGGTTAAGACTGTCATTGTTTGTCACTGTACTACATTCTATATTCGCTGAACTTTTTTAATTACATTAAAGGACCCTAAAAGAAGTGGTCATAGAGGTTTTGGTTTTGTCACCTTTGCTGATGAGGGTGTGGCAGATCGGGTATCTCGCAGAAGTCATGAAATTCTGGGGCATGAGGTAAGGCTGCTGGTGTCTCCTTGTCTTTGCTGCCCTTGCATCCAATGCCAAACTGACTGTATTAACCTTAGCTTTTCATTGGGCATAAATTTTGCTAATAATATCGTTCCAATATTTCAGGTTGCAATAGACACAGCTGCACCGCTTGAGGGTGACTCAGGTGGTGGTTACATGGAACCCATGGATTTTTATGGAGCTTATGGTTCAATGCGGACTTATGACAGGTTCTGCAGTGGTCTAGATTACGATGTAAGTATGCAAATCTGTTATTATGCTCATGATTGTAGTAGTCTTATATAAATTTAGTTTTGGTCGAGTAGGTTTCTTGAATCACGTGGCATATCATCTAACAAAAGCTTGTGATCTTACAGTACGGTTATGGTCCTAGCGGAAGTAGCAGATCAAGGACAGATTGGCGATACCGACCTTACTGAGCCTGATGTGTCTTATTACTGTTAAATGATGATGTTTTAGTTTTACCTCTAGGGGAATTGTGGAAATGGAGAAAAGAAAAACTTCTTACAGAATTGCCAAGTTTGCTATCTCAATCTTCAGTGGGACATGTGGAACCTGTATGTTTCTTCATACTGTAAATTTTGCTTTTACCATTGGAATAGCATTCATGCAATTTCGCCAAGAGATGGAGGCAGCAGCATAGAGTTATGATTATCATGGAACTATGATATGCAAGTTTCAATCTTTTACTGAACATGTAAACGGTTGTTCTGGTTCTGCGCGGTGAATCTCTCTCATGGCTGATACTGCTTCTGGTGCGCATCCATCCATGTACTCCTGCTTCTTCTTCACTACATCATAAAACTAAGTAATTTGATAAAACACCGCTTCAAACAATTGGCTTTGTCTATTTGCCACTTCAAACATGAGTTTTGCTAAATTACCATTCTAAACATTGTCATTTTGATTGTTATGCTATTTTAATAAAATTTGTTAAACTTTTTATGTAAAATAATCATTTTGTTCTTCTCCTACTCTTCCTTGCGGTGCGTCGATAATCCCCTATAGCTCTCTGCTCGTTTAGAAAGAGAAGAAAAGAGCAAAATGGTTATTTTACAAAAATTTGATAAGTTTTATTAAAATGATATACCAATCAAGATGATAGTATTTTGAGTAGTAATTTGACGAAGTCCATGTTTAAAGTCAGTAAAGCCATCGTTTGAAGTGGTAAATCGGTAAAGCCATCGTTTGAAGTGGTATTTTAAGTTTTTATAACTGCCAAGCTTCGATGTCGAATTTTGCACTAGCACTTTTAAAAGTGACAAGTTTCCAGCTGCCACGTGAATTTACTACGCATTTTATTATCCAGTGAATTTACATACCAAATAAGCAAGGGACATCAAGCAAAAGTGAAAATAATTAATCATACCAGTCAGACCGTCAGATAAATTATAGTAATACTTGATTTGCTAATCAAATTCATCAAGAGCTTTGGTTGGATCTTGAAAATTGTAGTATTTACCGTATCATATCAGCTGTAACTACACATTATGATTTTGACATCTGAAATTTAATATTCTTGCCTGGATGTTTGTAATATATATGGACATGTTCGCACACCCGTACAAGCATAAACTAAGTTCCATCTATTAGATCCCTCTTGGTTTGAGGCCAAAAGATGGCGAGTATGCGAGGTTTCGCTCCGTCGCTTGCAGCGGCATTGCTTATTGGAGTTCTTTTCTCCACTCCTGTAGGTACGTGATTACAATACAATTTATTAGAATTTTATAGAATTTTTATTAGAATCAGATCAGACTATCTTCTGTAATTTTTTTCAAGGAGCATCAGATCCTTGCATGAACTGTTGACGTATGATTCTTGAATGAATACAATACACAATGGGTGTGCAGGCGTGCAATCCGTTGGTGTGTGCTACGGCATGGTCGGCAACAATCTCCCGCCGCCGAGCGACGTCGTGCAGCTCTACAAGTCCAATGGCATCACAGACATGCGCATCTACTTGCCCGACGTCGATACCCTCGGCGCTCTACGCGGCTCAGGCATCAGTCTCACCGTCGGGGTCGCCAACGAGAACATCATCGACCTCGCCGCCAACCAAGAAGCGGCGGCGGCGTGGGTCGACGCCAACGTCAAGCCATTCGTCGGAGATGTGAACATCAAGTACATCGCCGTCGGCAACGAGATCTCGGGTGAAGCCACGCAGAGCATCGTCCCGGCCATGCAGAACCTCAACGCCTCCCTGTTCGCCGCCGGGTTCGGCAACACCATCAAGGTGTCCACCACGGTGAGGCTAGACGTCGTCGCCAACTCCTTCCCGCCGTCAACGGGCGTGTTCGCGGAGCCCTACATGACGGCCGTGTCCACGTTCTTGGCGAGCATCGGCGCGCCGCTGCTGGCCAACGTCTACCCCTACTTCGCCTACATCAGCAACCCGCAAGACATCGACTTCAACTACGCCACCTTCCAGCAGCCGAGCAAAACGGTGACCGACCCTAACAACGGGCTCGTCTACACCAACCTCTTCGACGCCATGATCGACGCCATGTACGCCGCGCTGGACAAGGCCGGGGCGACGGG